>CAJQUN010000940.1:0-139374 GCA_907163345.1 Haberlea rhodopensis
TATTTGTGTCCAGAGAGTCTTGTAAATCATCAACCTTTTATAGTGAAGTTTTATACTGGTAGGTCCCGTGGGTTTTTCTCTCAATTTCAGGGTTTTCCACGTAAAAATCTTGGTGTGTTTATCGTTATTTTCCCTTATTACCTTATTCTACCTATATCGAAAATCAGGATCAATCATTGGCGCCGTCTGTGGAACAAAAAGTAGTAAAGACGTTGAAGCAGGGATTTTTTCATTAAGAATCCAAGGCGAAATGGTTAGAAGCAAAGGATGAGGCCAATGTCGGGGAGGGATAAACCAATGACCCCCCCACGTTCATGCCCAGAACCAGAAGAAGCAGGGGAGGCTGGATCATCGCAGAATGTTTCACGAGTATTACCTACTAGAGGAATACCCATGGAACATTTGACTGAGATGATTGCCAAAACTGTCGGAGAAGTTATGAAACATTCATGACCCCCCCTGTCAGGAAGAAAATAAAGAAGAGGAGGAAGACTCAACCTCTATAAAGGAAGTCGGAGGAGGAGACTGAAGAATCGAAAGATTTCCTAATCGTTCAAATGATGAAATAGATAGGGCTTTGCACCATCAAATGGGGGATGGACATCGTCGGAACCTTTTCCTATTGCCACGGGGCAAAAAAATTCCTCCTAGTAGCAGTTGAGTACTTTACTAAATGGGTGGAAGCCGAGCCTCTAGCAAAAACTAACTGAGGAGGAAATCATCAAATTCTTATGGAGAAGCAAGATGTCGGTTCGGAATACCGAGGAGATTATTTCGGATAATGGAAGGCAATTTCAGGGAAAGAAACTACAGGAATGGTGCAAGGATATGAAAATCAGGCAAGTATTCAGTCAGTAGCCTATCCACAGTCAAATGGGCAAGTCGAAGTTATTAACCGTATTCTATTACATGGGATTAAGACGAAGCTGGAAGGGGCCGAGGAGAATGGGTAAATGAAATACCTGGAGTTGGTGGGCTTATCGAACAACTCCTCGGGTATCTACAGGGAAACTCCGTATAGTCTAGTATACGGTTCGGAGGCCCTCATTCCAGCGGAAATTGGGATTGAATCTCTCGCGTACAATGTTATGATCCAGAGCAGAATGAGGGTAAGAGAATGCAAGAGTTAGATGAGATTGATCAGCTAAGAGAACAAGCTGCAGCAAGAACAGAGCTATATAAATTAAGGATTACAACGCCTATAACCGAAGGGTTCGATCAAGAACATTTCAAGTTGGGATTTAGTGTTACGAGAACAAATCCTGCTGGTGAGGTGAAAAAGTGGCACCCAAATGGAAGGTCCTTACCAAAATCAAGGAAGTAATCGGAAGAGAAGCCTACAGGCTGGAGGATCATGAAGGTCGGAAATTGGTAAGACCTTGGAACATTCATAACCTGAAGAAATATTTTGTGTAATCTTTCTCTTTTGTTTACTTTATGAATTCAGCAGTAATAAAATGAAAGTATTTGATTCATCGAGTTTTTTTTTGGAATTCTAATGATTTACTCGTGGGATCGGGAGGTTTGGTCCACGTTTAAACATTACATTATCATCGGTTTACTCGTGGGATCGGGATGTTTGGTCCACGTTTAAACATTACATTATCATCGGTTTACTCGTGGGATCGGGATGTTTGGTCCACGTTTAAACATTACATTATCATCGGTTTACTCGTGGGATCGGGATGTTTGGTCCACGTTTAGACATTACATTATCAATCGGTTTACTCGTGGGATCAGGATGTTTGGTCCACGTTTTAACCTATAATTGCCTAAGTGTTTGTGCTCGGGGTAGCGAGCTTTGTTCGGAATTTTAGTTGTTTACTCGTGGATCGGGATGTTTGGTCCACGTTTTAACCTAAAATTGCCTAAGTGTTTGTGCTCGAGGTAGCGAGCTTTGTTTGGAATTTTAGTTGTTTACTCGTGGGATCGGGATGTTTGGTCCACGTTTTAAACCTAAAACTGCCTAAGTGTTTGTGCTCGGGGTAGCGAGCTTTGTTCGGAATTTTAGTTGTTTACTCGTGGGATCGGGATGTTTGGGTCCACGTTTTAAACCTAAAATGCCAAGTGTTTGTGCTCGGGGTAGCGAGCTTTGTTCGGAATTTTAGTTGTTTACTCGTGGGATCGGGATGTTTGGTTCACGTTTAAACCTAAAACTGCCTAAGTGTGTTTGTGCTCGGGGTAGCGAGCTTTGTTCGGAATTTTAGTTGTTTACTCGTGGGATCGGGATGTTTGGTCCACGTTTTAAACCTAAAATTGCCTAAATGTTTGTGCCGGGGTAGCGAGCTTTGTTCGGAATTTTAGTTGTTTACTCGTGGGATCGGGATGTTGGTCCACGTTTTAAACCTAAAATTGCCTAAGTGTTTTGTGCTGGGGTAGCGATATTTGTTCGGAATTTTAGTTGTTACTCGTGGGATCGGGATGTTTGGTCCACGTTTTAAACCTAAAATTGCCCAAGTGTTGTGCTCGGGGTAGCGAGCTTTGTTCGGAATTTAGTTGTTTACTCGTGGGATCGGGATGTTTGGTCCACGTTTTAAACCTAAAATTGCCCAGTGTTTGTGCTCGGGGTAGCGAGCTTTGTTCGGCATTTTAGTTGTTTACTCGTGGGATCGGGATGTTTGGTCCACGTTTTAAAACCTAAAATTGCCCAAGTGTTTTGTGCTCGGGTAGCGAGTTTGTTCCGAAATACAAGTAAATGATTTTATTAATGAAATAGAAAGAAATACAAAAAGGTAAAAGCGTTTCTACCCTAAAGGAATAGAAAGAATACAATACCCTACGGCTGGAATAACTCCTCAGGGAGGCTCTCCAGAGCAGCATTGACGTCAAGGAAATCTTTTGAAGCCCCTTCGGGAGGGTAGCCTTGAGATCTAATTGGCCGACGCATGCTTCAAAACCATGATCAAAGAACTTGTAAGTACGGGGCAGCCACCCATGTTTGCTATACTCTGGAGACTTCAAAAACTCAGCTTTCTTCGAGAGCCAGAGTTCTTCCACACGACAAGCAGTGGAAGATTTCTCTTGAGCAAGCTGCTCGGAGACAGCTTGATGTTGCCTCAGCCAGGGATTTATACTGCTCTGACAAAGTAGAGTTAGCACCTTCCAGATCAGCAAACTTTGTCCGCTCCTCTGCCAGGACCTGCTCCGCCTTGTCCGAGCTGATACCAGGGCCAAGTGCCCGCTCCTCCAAAGGCTCACTGTTTCTTCAACTCCTCACCCATACCCTCTAACTGGCCGGATGCGCTTCTTGGTTTTGCCCATCAGCAATCAAACTGAATGAAAAGCGAGTGAGAAGTTCACCCGCCATCATGTGGGCCTGCATCAGATCATATATAAAGTTAAAGTACAAATGAAGGTATTGGAAAAAGGACAACGGAACAAATTAATGGGTATAAACATTTACCTGAGTAAAGGAGGAGGAGAAGTCGTTCACCAAGTTGCTGAAAGCCAGCTCCCCGATGGTATTTTCGATCAGCTGGGTTGGGGTATAGCAACAAATGGAATGGGATGCTTTGGGATTCGAGTTTTTTCAGTAGTGGAACAGTGGGGGAGTACGTCCACGAAGGGATATGGTATCTCGAGGTAGGCCCGGGATACAACGAGAGCGGGTTGAGAGGAGGCCTCGAGGTTCGGAAAGGATAAGGGAAGAATAAGTTTTCTTAGTAGGAGGTGCTTTGGGGCGAAGAACTTGGACCTTCGGGAGTAGTCTTTCTCTTGCGATGAAGAGCTTTGAGTCTCTCAGGTGAAGCCTTCTCCTCAGAAGGAGTCAAAATCTCAATGGACGGGGGAGGTGCATGGAGTAGTAGCAGCCTTAGAAGTTTGGCCTTTTGGCTCTTCTCCCTTAGCTTCTCGGCTATCATTGCCTTCATCATTTTTGTTCTGAAAAGAGCAGAGAAATATTAGTCCGAACATGATAAGTTAAAAGTAAAACGAAGAAGATTACTTGGAAAGCACTCACCGAGGGACATTTTCAAGGATACACCCTTGGGGTTCAATTGGAACAAGAGCACTCACCGAGGGACATTTTCAAGGATACACCCTTGGGGTTCAATTGGAACAAGTATAGCAGTCCCGTCGTCAATCAGCTCCATCAAATTAAAACACTGATCGCCAAGTGCATGACGAACCGACAAATACGGTTCCTCCTCAAGGTGACCCTTGATTGATTTCCCCCTCGGGAGACTTTCCCTCCACTCCATAGGGCAATCCCAAGGCTGGAGGGGACGAGCAAAGAAGTAAGAGGTTTTTCCAATTTTTTATGGACAAGGGGTATTTTTTGAGGAAGCCAACCCCTGTCCTTGAGGAAAAGTAAAAAAGCCCGATCTCTTTCTTGTTCAATTGAAAGAAACAATGAAAAAGCTCGGGAGTAGGGGTAAAACCCAGATAAGAAAGAACTATGAAGAAGCCTGCTAATAACCTATAACTATTGGGAAATAATTGACTAAGGGAAACACAGAAGTATGAGGCCACTTCAATAAAGAAAGAAGGGACGGGAAAACGGAGGCCTCCTCGGAGCTGGTCTATATAGAAAGGAAAATACCCCTTAGGGGGTAAGTGGGGACGAGATCCAGAAGGGGGAGCAATAATAGAAGTCCCCTCAGAAATCCCCCATTTAGTTCGGATATTGATGAGGTGCTGAGTCAATTTGACCTCAGACTCGAAGATCTCGAACCAAGGAACACGGGCTTTAACTAAATCTCGCTCTGTAGCACGTTTCTGCTCTTGTTTATGAGCAGCCGACGCAGCAGAAGAGCTTAGGGTTTTGTCGCTATCAAAAGAGGAAGAGGGTTGAGGAGAGGGGCTAAGAGCGTCTCCTTCGTTAAACCTATCTATCGCTTGCAATGAAGAATCGGCTGAGGAAGAAACCATACTTAGGTGATTAAAAAAGGACTGCTGGGGAAAGTTGTTCGAATCGTCTGTGCTAGCTCGAAGCAAAATGCAGCAAAGTAAGGACAAATGAAGAAAAAGGAGGGGTATTTATAGCGGGGACCATGTGAACAGTCATTTAATTTTCACCGTCCAAAAATAAGGGAATGGACGGTTATAAAGGAGCCTCGGGAAACGAAACGTCGCGCGGCATTTGAAATATTTGGGCGGGAAAAAAAGGGCGGCAAAAATGTCCCGAGCAGGTTAAGTTTGGGATTTTAACCCGAAGACAATAAAACAGACTTCAAAAGTCTCGTCTTGCTTACTTAGGGGGGGTGAGGTGATGTCATATGATATATTGACCTCCTCGGGTAAAATCCCTCAAGGGCCGAACAAGCCATATACCGAACAGAGGCCACCGAACGGAAAGCACCGAGCAGGGTTTTTACCAAACAGCTGCTAACCCTCCTCGGTTTTCTGGTCAAAGATTAGCGGAAGACCCGGGAGTAACTAACAAATTAACCAGCGTGAATGAACGTGTAATAATGGGGCGCGGATTTCTCGGACGCGTTGGGCTCCAGTTAAGCCACGATCAGAGGACATCGTGTTCCGGATCTCCCGCGAGCCAATCACTGGGAACAATCCTATAAATACCCGCGGATGTCATCATAGTAGAGGTTGGATTTTTCTGGGCAAAAAGACTCCGAAGAGAGCAAATTTATGTCTGTTCGGTCTTTTCTGTTATTTCTATAAAAAATTTGTGTAAGTCATTGAGCAATTATTATTTGTGTCCAGAGAGTCTTGTAAATCATCAACCTTTTATATTGAAGTTTATACTGGACTAGGTCCCGTGGTTTTTCTCTCAATTTGAGGGTTTTCCTCGTAAAAATCTTGGTGTGTTTATCGTTATTTTCCTTTAACACCTTATTCTACCTTATATTCGAAAATCACGGATCACATCAGATAAGATTAAGATAATTTTATATCTCAATGAGATTATGAAAATAACTTTTGTTTTAATATTAAATATTTACATACAATAATTAATAGAGACAATTTTGTCCATCTAAAAAAAGAATCATTATATAGTTAGCCTAGTGTCACGACCCGCGATGTTGCACTCAATCTTGTCGGCCAAGCATTACGGACGTTCAAACTCATTTCTTTCAAACTTGGGCAAGATTGTAATTTTACATAGTTTTGTGGCTTTGGGACATTCCGGAAGCTCTCGGAAGCTTGAAGAACACGTTGGAGCAACCCGGAAGACTCTTGACTTCATTTGCACATTCTTTTGTATTCTAGAACCTTGTGGAGATACAAATAGAACATTATAGAAGCATGTGGATGTTCTAGAATCTTGTACATAGAACATGGTAGAAGCATGTAGAAAGGAAGAAGATCCTAGAAGGTCTTTCCCCACCATTAGATCAAATTAATCACCACTATCCATTTAAGAGGTGGACATGTATCATTTATATTCATCCTGTTGGTATGGGATTTTGTCCCACATTGAAGAAAAAGGGAAATGGGCCAAGTCCATTTGGGTATAAAATAAGGTTTTGGGGCCTTTGATTTAAGTGCACCAGTCAGTAGCTTGTCTAGCAACTTTTGGCTTTAGATATATTTCTCTCTTGTTTTAGAATCTAGTAAAAGTCTTAGTATGCTCTGTGGTTACAGCTGTGACTGAGCTTCCACATCAGAAAAGATTTTACTAGATGTCTTTCTTGTAAGGGGAGGAGTGTGAGTGATAAAGTGTGGCTAGTGAGAAAAGCTTTGTGGGTGTGTTTGGGGTTAGAAGAGAAATTATGTGGTTGTAATAATTTTTCATATAGTGTATTTTCTTCTCTGGTCCTGGTGGTTTTTCTCCTGATTTGGGAGTTTTCCACGTTAAATCCTTGTGTTGTTATTATTTCTCATTTTGCTTGCTTTCCCATTAAAAGGTGCATCCCGGGGGGTGAATTTGGAGGGTCAAATTCCCAACACATCCAAGTTTCAAGCATTCAAGTAATACAAAACATTCTTCACAATTCTCTTTGTGTTCTTTCTCTTTCTAGCACTGTAGCAAACAATTTGGGAGAAAGACTGACTTGCTAGCAACGCGGGGTTACTAGTCAAGTGCCGCACGGGTTCGAGAAAATCTGGGTGAAACTCTTATCCCGTGACAAGTGGTATCAGAGCCGATGTCGGCTCTTAAAGCTTCCGCACTCAAGGTTGTTCGTTGGTGCTGCTAGAAGAAAGAATGTCGGACACATGGGTGGTCCAACAACCCGAGAAGCAGGAGAAGGCATCGAGGAAGGGCTGAGGCCAGTCGAGGGAACCATCAGTCGACTTTATGGGTGGCATTGAGAACCGGATTATCCGATTGGAGCAATACATGGCGGATCACTCCCAAGCCTTCGAGAATGTGACCGAGAGGGTTTGGGAACTTGAAGAGAACACCTCAGGGGAGGAGTTTCAAGGCCAGGTACTCCAACAAATTAACTCTTTCAATTTTGATGTGAAGAATCAATTTGATGAATTTAGGGGCATGATTGAGGCCTTGCAAGAAGAGTTCAAAACTCTCAAGGCCGACATGGTGCTATGCAAGCGGGCAATGGCCAATGCAGGGGATCATGTGACCACAGCACCATCACGGATCGATGTTCCAAGGCCAAAGCCATACAATGGGGATCGAAATGCCAAGGAAGTCGATAACTTTTTGTGGAACTTGGAGCAATACTTTGCTGCCTCAAATGTGCGGGACAACGAGGCTATGATTCGCACGACGCCTATATTCTTGACTGACACGGCAACATTATGGTGGAGGAGGCGTCACGCTAATATTGAACGAGGCACATGCCGCATGGAGACATGGGAAGATTTTAAGGCGGAGCTCAAGCGTCAATTCTACCCCGAGAATGTGGAGTATGAGGCTCGTGGTAGGCTTCGACGACTCACACACAACAAAACCATTAAGGAGTACATCAAGGAGTTCCAAAAGATCGTCTTGGAGATCCCGAAGCTGACTGACCGAGAAGCATTTTTCGCATTCCTTGATGATCTCAAGCCATGGGCAAGGCAAGAGCTCCAATGCCGTCAGGTGTAGGATTTGGCTACGACAATTGCATATGCCGAGAGCCTTATTGAGTTGCGGCCCTCCAATGACGGCAATACAGAAGCAAGACGGGATGAGGACCAAGTTGTGGGAGGCAACCAATTAAGCTCAAACCAAAACCACAACAAAGGCAATGCACCGAGACCGCTGGGCAACAAGTCCAATGACCGGGGTCGGACTTGCTACCTTTTTCACAAGGCCGGCCACATCATGGCCAATTGCCCAATGTGAACAAACTAGCAGCCTTGACAGTCGAAGATGTGGACCCGCAGGAGGAAGGCACAAAGATCGGATCTCTACAACTTCTCAATGCTGTCAAGGCAAATGTGGATCCAACCAAAGGACCCAAGGGTGGGTTTATGTTCGTGGATGCCTTGGTCAGGGGCCGACGAGTCAAGGCATTGGTGGACACATGAGCCACACACAACTTCATCAGAGAGGAGACGGTGAAGAAGCTAGGGCTTGCCATCACTCCAACCGGTGATCAATCAAGTCGATAAATACAACGGCCAAACCAATTACTAGAGCGGCTAAGAGAGTGAAGACCACAATAGGAGAATGACAGGACGTGTCTCCTACACGGTGGTGCCCATGGATGACTATGACATGGTGCTTGGGATAGAGTGGCTCGATGAGGTACGAGGATGTATTCTACCCTTTTCTAACTCCTTATATATTCTAGGTGCAAACATCTCGTGCACTATACTGGCCAAGAGGGAGGCCAAGGAGCCGAGAAGGTTGTCGGCCATCGAACTTGCGAAGGGGCTTAAAGGTAACGAGGAGACTTATGACATGTTTCCAAATATAGACAAGGGGCCTAAGATTGAGAGCCGGGTAAGTTGCCTATGGAGGTCAAGGCCATGCCTAGGGATTCCAAGGACATCATGCCAAAGGAATTGCCGAAGAAAACTACAACCCAGGATGAAGAATGACCGCAAAATGAAGCTGGCAAAAGATGTTGGTCCGCCTTCGCACAAACCCTATCGGAAAGCATCGATGAAACCTCACAACATTGCCACGGGCTACACAAAAAGCAAACCCGTAGAGTATACATCTGCCAAGTCCTTACGGGAAGACACTAACTTGGCTCGAGCATCCTTGGGCAGAGACGCGAAAAGGGGAATGAAGTGGACAGACCTTAAGCCACGAGCGACCGAGTTCAAGGAAGAGGACCTTGTAATGGTGAAGCCATCACCCCAACACTTCAAGACCTTGCAGTCCGTACACAAAGGGATGGTACAGAAATATGAAGGCCCCAATACATCGAGTACTTCGTGCAATGAGAAAGTCTACTCGAGGCAGAATGCAACTGGGAGCACGAAAATTGATCGTGGCAATCTGCGCACGAGGTTAAGGAGTTCTGCGATGTTCAGGCTACGAGGGCATCGCCAACTTCAGTGGGAGAGAATGTCACGACCCGCAGTGTTTCACCCAATCTTGCCGGCCAAGCATTACGAAGGTTCAAACTCATTTCTTTCAAAGTGGGGGCAAGATTGCAATTTTACATAGTTTTGTGGCTTTGGAACATTCCGGATGCTTCTAGAAGCTTGAAGAGCACTTTGGAGCAACCCGGAAGACTCTTGACTTCACTTGCACATTCTTTTGTATTCTAGAACCTTGTGGAGATACAAATAGAACATTATAGAAGCATGTGGATGTTCTAGAATCTTGTACATAGAACATGGTAGAAGCATGTAGAAGGGAAGAAGATCCTAGAAGGTCTTTACACACCATTAGATCAAATTAACCACCACCATCCATTTAACAGGTGGACATGTATATATATGAGGTATGAACTCATTTGTATTCATCCAAGTTTCAAGCATTCAAGTAATACAAAGCATTCTTCACAACTCTCTTTGTGTTCTTTATCTTTCTAGCAATTTAGCAAACAATTTGGGAGAAAGGCTGACTTGCTAGCAACACGGGGTTACTAGTCAAGTGCCACAAGGATTCGAGAAAATCTGGGTGAAACTCTTATCCCGTGACACTAGGCTCCTCAACTTTGATAATATAGTCTAGATAGCAAGATCATTAAGACATTAATTTTAACGAATTTATTTATTTTTTATTTTGTCAATTCTCAACCCAGTTTATATATTAAGAGAACATTTCACAATCAACTTTAAGGTACAACACTTCAAAATGAGGTGGCGGGTTATTTAAAAATAGAGGAAATTACACATAGGTACAATTTTTTCAAAATATGTTCCAATTAAATCTAGCAAAATATTTACTTTTCAACTAAAAATATCTTTTAAAAAACTTATTTCACATAAGTCCAATTTATTAAGCCCTAATCTAATTGATCAATTTTCATGACTAAATTACCCCTGTTGCAGGAAAAAAAGACCATCATAACAATTGACGTAATTTTTTTTCTCACATAACGGTTATCATTTTCCCAAAATTCTTTTCATCTAATTAATTGAGCAGCTGATTTTGATCGTGTCCTTATTCGTTTACAGATTTGAGATTGTTCGATCTTTTATATATTCAATTAAGTGTAATCTGATCAAATTTTCCTGAGATTTTATCGTTAAATCAGATGGACACCGAAATCATGATTTGTTTGAAATTTAGAGAGGAAACATTGGTTTTGAATGTTAGTTCCAGTTTCAAATTCAATGATTTAATAGGTTCTGCATCTGCTAAGTGGTGCAATTATGATGATGAATTTTGTTTCAAGTACTCAATCGATGGGCACCCTAATTGTTGTATGAGTAATGAGATTGATATGAGAAATATGATTTTGTTGTGTAAGATGATCAATCTTTGTTTGTTGACAGTGCATGTTGTTGATTGTAATGCTTCATTGTTGAGGTCTGTAGGTTAAGGTGGCAGTAGTTTACCAATTGTGTCTAGAGGTGCATGTGACTTACATGCACCGCTAGACACAATTGCATGTGACATAAATTTTTTGACAAAGTCAAGCGGTACGCAATATACATGCACCTCTAGAGTCTATTTCTGCACGTGATTTACATGCATCAATAGACTCAGGTGGTGCACATATATTGACAGAACAAATTTGCAGTTCACCATCAGGTTTAGGATTTGATTCAGAATATCGAAGATACAACATTAAAGGCAAGGAGAAGTTGTTGTTATGTTCTGGATGGTCATCAATTATTAGTATGGTGAGTCAAGTATTTAGAGGTGGTGTTGAAGAGTTTCGAAGTGAGTTTAGTAAATATTCTATAGAGGTTGGTTTTGATTACAACTATGTGAAAAATAATAAAGATAGAATAGTTGTTGAATGTGCTAGGAAGCATGTTGATGGGTGTGGTTGGTTTGTGAGTGCCAACATTTCACGTGAATGGTTCTTTCTACAAAAAGAATTGAACAATATTCACACTTGTGGTCTACGAGTCATGAAAGACAAATAAAAAAGGATTGTTTTACATTTAATATTAGAAATTATTTGTGAACTAGTCAGTTCCAATCCAAACTTTTTTGCTAGGTTTGTAATGGAGTTAATGAAAAAAGATTATGTGTTGGATATAGCGTACATTAAGGCATGGAGAAGTGTGGAGAATGCTAGATCTATTACTTTTGGAAATTATGATGAGTCTTTCAAGGAGTTGAAGTGGTACATCGATGTGGTGAAGACGACTAATGTTGCGAGTTTTGTAGAGCTTGAAGTTGACGACTGTAAAAGATTCAACCATTTGTTTGTGTCAGTAAGGCCTTGCTACTTTAAGTGTGGATTAAGTACATTAAGAGAGAGCTAAACATGCATTCATCAGAATATAAAGGGTTCCTGTTGATGCTTTGAGCTTAAGGATTACAGTGCCAAACTAAACTTCCAAAAGGAATTAATTGCATTCCCACAAATGAATGTAAATGCTATAGATTTACTCTATCCTATGTAGAAACTATACAAAGGAATTCTTATCCTGCTATACCAGTAGCACTCTTCACACAGCTCACTGCATCAACCCTGGCCTTAGCCCTCCATGCCAAAAGCTCATACAGGAACAACCCCAAACCATGAGCAAATAATAAGCCATATTCACAACAATATGATCATAATGAGTAAATGCATAAACCGTAAATACAAAGCACTTCATGTATTCCAATGCATTTAAAATGCTCCCTTGGTTGTCCCTGTACCACAACTCATAATCATAATCAATGGATTATAATACGTTTCCACAAATGTCATGACATATAACCGGTTTCCATCAATACCAATAACCAATCCATAGTCTTGTTATAACAATGTATTTTAATGCACCTCACTTGTCATGACCGTGGCACTAATACCCATCGCTTCTACATATCAACGACATCGAATAACCTCGCTTTAATGTGACAGCGGCAAGTATTCTATCATCGCTTCAAATGACATCGGCAAAGCATTTAAAATGATCACTCGAATTTAACAACGACTCATGGGATATGCACCAAGCATCCAACATATATATATGCAACCACAATGCGTAATCCAATATGTATATGCAACCACAATTCATAATTCAATATATATATAAAATACATGTTACCGTGGTGCCCGTAGGTCTCTCTACATACCTTTCCAAAATATGGGATGTGTGTTGGCTTTATCCCATTCGTTGTGTTGCCACCTGGGAATGCTCTACACAATTGCACAACTCAATATTAGAAGCCAAATCATAATCCATTACCAAAAGTCCAACAAAATAACCAAAAATCCCATTTTTCGTGTCTCGATATCGATCGCTCAAAGGCGCCGATCGATTGCGAGACGCCCCTGCCTCAATGCCCAAAAATCGTCACTCCGCGATCGATCGCTGAATACTTGCTGATCGATCGCGGAATTCGCCGATCGATCGCGTAAACTCGCGACCGATCGCGGAAACACACTGTTTGCATGCACTGAAACTCGCGATCGATCGGTAAAATCCACCGATTGATCGCCGAGGTCTGTGTACGCGATTTTAGCCATTTCCACACACAACACCTACTTCAACTCATACAACCCATAAAACTTCACCTCCCCTCAATCCAACACAACATATACATCAATAATCAACTTAAAACACATCCATAACCAGAACCCAACAAATAAACATCACCCATTTATCCCCAAAAACACAAACCCATATAACTTCAAAACATATTTAAACATTACAAGGAGGGATTCATACCACTTAAAGCTTTAAATTCTTAGCAAGATTCAAGCAATACAAGCTTTGGAACTCTTCTCCTCTCCTCCTCCTTGCCAATATCGATTTATGGGTTTTTGGGGGAAGGGTTGAATGATAGATTGGAGAGTGGTGGGGAATGAAATGAAAAGGTGGGGTGGGTATAAATGGTGTGGGGGTTTAATTTTAAAATGGTACCCAATTAATTAGCATGATGTAGTAAAATATCCCAACATGATATTTTAAGCATTTACTCAATAAAATGCACCATAACAAATATTAACATGCTTTTTCTATAACACTAGAATAAATCCCAATAAATCATGTCAAATCATCATTTCCCCCACTATGCATCACATGCACCCCGAAATGTATTTCCAGCTCATGCCCACCGCATAACTATACATTTATCAACCATACCAATACAATAACACCATATAACCTCATAATAATAATTAATGGCCATAATGCACATAATTATTTCAGGGATATCACAGTGTCATTCTCTGCTTGTATGGATGGTTTTAAATTTTGTCGCCCTATGTTATTTCTTGATGGAACTTTTTTGAAATCCCGTTCCAAGGGCATACTTCTGTCAGCTACTGCGAAGGATGGAAATCAAGGTAAGATGCAACAATATTATAATGTAATTGAGATATTACATGCACCGCAATCTGTCGGTGCATGTTTATTACATGCACCGATAGACTTGCGCGTATATAACATGTTACATGATATATAAACTAATCGGCTGAGATGCGGTGCATGTAATATATATGCACCGTTAGTTTATCGGTGTTTGTATATTACATGAACCGATAGAACTTGTACTACATGTTATATAAATTATGCATGTAACTGAGAATCAGTGCATGTATAATACATGCACCGCAAGTATATTGGTGCATGTATATTACATGCAGCGATAGAACTTCGAGTCTCTAACCTGTACCATTACAGGTTATATAAGTGCATCATATAACATAAATTGTATTTTTTTCTTTATATTTTTTGATTATTCTATTGTAGGGTTGTTCCCCTTGGCTTTTGCTGTTGTGGACTCAGAGAACTTTGATAATTGGTGTTGGTTTCTATCTTGTTTGAGCAAGATTGTAGATAATGGTGGAGATATTGTTTATATATCTGATCGGAATGTTGGTTTGATGGAGGCTTTACATATTGTGTTTGGACCTTCTCCAAAACACTTTTTTGTCTTTATCATTTGAAATGCAACCTCCGGGATAGATATGCTGGCAAACATTTTTCGAACCAGTTCCGGGAAAGGATGTGTTACTTGTTGGATGAGTGTGAATATTCGCCGACGGTGGCTATTTCACAGAGAAGCTTGCTATTTTGAAACGAGAAGGTGGTTCAATTATAGAAGGGTTTTTACAGGATCTATCTTTGGAGAAATGGACAAATGCTTACTCATGTGGCATGCGATATGGAGAGATGTATTCAAATGCAGTGGAGTCTTTCAATTCTTGGATATTGGAGGCAAGGGGTCTGCCTATTACTCACATGGTGGATTGTATCCGGGTTAAGTTGATGAGCTAGTTTATGATAGGAGATCAATGGCTGCACAATGGAGTGGGGTTCTGTGTGCGAAGATGGAAAAGAAATGGTCTTTCTACGAAAATTAAGGTCGTGCATGGAATGTGAAGATGTATTCTGTTAGGATCGGTCCGGAGTGTTTAGAGGGGGGGGGGGGGGGGGTGAATGAACACTCCTATTAAAAATAATCCTTTGTGATTTCTTTCGGATTAGTGAAAGAAATCTGTTTCTTAATCAACTTTTCTGCAGAACAGACCACTGAATAATTAAGTGCGGAACGGTCTGTTCTTAGGCTAGTAAGAACGGCTCGATGGCTTGAAAAGTATAACAGGTGCATAATGATAAAAACAGAATATGTTTCTGGAAGTTCGAAGGTGGTGTAATCCTTCTACGTCTCCCCTTCTTCCAATTAAGGAAGGATTCCACTAGAAGACTTTGATTTATACAATCCTGTTGTACAAACCCAATTCAGCTGGATTTACCTCACTACCAGACTGAAACTCCTAGTCTCTCGATCTGTTCAGACACACTCTGTCTGACAGTTACAATTGATTCTCACTTCTCTATCTTAGTACATAATACAAAAGATAGACTTTAGTCTATGAACACAATGATCCTAAGATGATCAAATATTACAATATGATTGTGCTTATGAAGATTTTCAGCTCGAGAATGTCTGAGCTTGTAAGCTTGTGCTGTTTAGCTTTCTTTTGCGTTTTTCAATTGATCAGACTCTATCTTGAGCTCTTCTGTTGCATCCTTATATAGTTGTATGTACCAATGACATTATTTCCCTTTATGTGCAACTCTTGACTCTGCTCAAACTCTGAGTACGCTACAGTCTTATTCTTTTGGGCACTTGCCATTCTGGTTCATTCTTTCGGCGACTGTCAGGTAAGCTCTTCTTTGTCTTCTTACCTTTTATGGTAATCTTCAGTCCTTGGTCTTTTTCAGCATTAATTGCAACAATAAATGCTTCAATAAATAGCCGTTAATGATTCGGACTGAAGAGCGAAGCTTATCCAACCTTGTCTGCTCTGATCTGATAATAGTTGAGCTGTTCTGAAGCTTCGATCTGGTCAGGCTGATGTTCATCGATCCGTTCTGATTTTGCGATATACCATATCAGCTTGATCTGTTTTGAGCAATTGATCTGGCCAGTCTGATTTCTATCGATCCGTTCTGATTTGTTTTGTCATCTTTAAAATCCGGAACTAACAAATTCCCCCTTTTTGATGATGACAAAACCTAGCTTCTAAATCTTTTTATTCAGTCTTTTAAGAACTCTGAAGATATACTTGCGGATCAATTACTTCTTCTTGTTCAAAATAAATGAACACAGTTAAGTTGAAGTTCGGATTGATTAATCCGTTTAGTTCAAAATAAATGAACGAGGACTTAACTAAGAACTCTGATTTTTATAGAGCAAAAATCTTATATACAATTACAGACAAGTCTGACTTATATATAGACCGCTACTTTTTTGCTGAAGGCTGAGGTGGCTTGAAGTCCTTTCTCTTTTCCCCCTTTTTGTCAGCAGCAATCTCTTGAAGAAAGTCGACAATCTGGGCGAGCTGAGTGCTGATAGCATCAAGACGAGTGTCTTGAGCAAGAAGGGACTTGGCGACAGAGGCTCGAACTTCAGTGGCCAGCTCGATCTGCTCTTTTCTCAGACTGTTTTTATATGTAGCTTGCTGAGAAAACATATCATTTAGTCCAAGCTGAATGCTGCTAATGTTGGCGGTCATCTTCTCTTTGAATGATTCAAAATCCAAAAAGGTAGTCCTCTGACTTTGATGAACTTCTATGACTCGTTGAGAGAGAGATAAACAGTTATCAGAAAGGTGCTGAAGAGACTTAGCCAGAGATGGAGCTTCATCAGATAAACGGCTTGGAGAGTTATCAGATGACGACAGGGCATGATCAACTTCTGCGGCAATTGGTATAAGAGAAGTCATGGTTGATTGGCGTGTTTCGGACCGGATAAAGGTGACCAAGTTCGATGAAAATTCTTCTAAAAATGCCATATCTGCAGCAGACTGATCCGGAGGAGTGATAGGTCTGGTAGGCTCCTCAACCTGTAATGCGGCAACAACAGTTGACACCACCAGATCCGGATCGACAAAGTCTGGGGAGATGACTGTTGTATGTGCGGCGGTTGGACTGTGCTGAATTTGGGAGACTGAGGGTGCAATGGGGATGGAAGTTGTGGGAGAGTCCAACAATACATCCATTGCTTCAGTTTCAGCTGCAGACGGAGCATTAGTCAGTGGCTGCTCCGCTGTCTGCTTCACTGTCTGCTCCGCTGACTCAGAAGGAATTTGCTCAAGGAATGGTTCAGCCAAAGTCTTGCTTGCAGATGGGTGATCCGGGCTGGGAACTGGAGTGGATATGTTAAGCTTCTGTCGTTGAAAACGAACAGCCAAATGAAGAGCATGAACATCCATTTCCAGCTGAGCAATGATGGCACCATCATCTTTAGCAGTCGGATTGCTCGGATCAAAATTCGCCTTCTTAGCTGCAATGAACAGATTTGCCAGTCTGAATCTTTGGTTGGCCTGGAACAGATCTTTGCGATGCACAGCAATTCTGACGTCATCAGTCTCTGTCCCCTTAAGGACTTCTTGTTCAATCTTTTGTAATCTTCTCAGCTTTCTGAAGAACACATCAATGTGGTTGATCGTTCTGTACTCAACATATTCATCAAACACCACAGTGAGCTCATTGACATTTTCTTCAACATCTTCCATAGCGATGTCGATGGCTGTTTGAGCGGCTGATTTGGGTTTTGAGGAGAGGGGTTCAGTGAGGATTGCCTTGCCTTTTCCGGTGGGAGATGAGGTCTTGATCCCCGATTGGGTGTAGTCTCCCAATTCAGTGAGAACAATGCCTTTGACCACATGAATGGCAGTGGGGACTCTGATGGTTACTTTGGGTACAGTGGTTGGAGCTGTTGAAGGTTGGGTTATAGTTTGGGGTGCAGGGGTGGCTTTTGTGGGAGGCAATATAGGTAAGGTTTTGATTGGCTTGGTGATCTGGGTTCTTGGCTTCTTAGGAGGGGGTTTGGCTGGAGATGAAGGAGCAGACTGAGTTTCATCGGAGTCAGTCTGAATAGTCAATTTACGCTTGACTCGAGTCTTTCGAGCAGCAGCCTGTTCTTCTCCTTGTTCAATCTTGACAGCCACCAGATCGGAAGAAGTGGGTGGAGCACCTTTGGACTTCAGTAGTGCCAATCCCTTGGGGTTGAGAATTTTAAAGGGACTTAAAGCAGACGGCTTCCCCAGCTCGATGTTCAAAGTCTCCAGAAGCTTGCTGAGAGGAACTGCAAAGCACACAGCCTGTTTGGAGGTGATAACTGTTTCAAGCAAAACTCCAAACAAGATTGCAGACCAATTCATCTTTTGACCCGAGTGAATAGCAGCCATGGCCCGGAATTTCTCGACAGTAACAGCATCATAGCTTCCGGCTTTCCCCAAAAGTGGCTTGCCAACAATCTCGCATAAAACTTGGAAATGAAAGAACATTTCCTTCTTCTTGAATGATGGTTGCAGTCGATGGCCAAAAATGGATACCTTCCACTGGAGATTGGTGATAGTGGCCTGAGGAATGTGGCCAAAGTCAGTCAGTACGGTGTTGGGAAGACCAAAGGTCTTTGCCAGCGTCGACTGAGAAATGTCAAATGATTTGCCCTTGACGGTGGTGGAGATGAACGTCTTCTGAGATACAGCATTGGCAAACAACTCTCGAATCTCCGACTCGTAAACCACCGTTCCGCATTCCAGAAAGTTCCTTAGTCCATAAGACTCCAAGGATTTGAACATGGAGACCATTTCTGGATCTTCAGCCCTGTAGATTTCATTGAACTCAACAGATAGAGAGTTGTAAGTGATAGTAGCCATTTGAATGTAATGAAGAATACGGAGAAATTGAAAAGTATGAGAGTTAGAAAACAGACAGCAGTAAATCGTAAGAAGTGAAATGAAAGTGAAATGTTCAGCCCGCTAAATAGGAGAGAGAAGACACGTGTCTGTATCTCGATGACTGATACTTAAATAATTCAAAATCAACGGACAGGATGATAGAGAGATAAGGCGGTTAAAATTGCAATCAGTCCAGGATGTTTTAAATAATTACTTTATTTAAAGATTTGTTGACCAGACAGATCATGGGATAACATCAGATTTGACATAGATCGGTCTGAAAGTTCGGACCGGTCTGTGTCTTTCTGATCATTGTATTATCGATCTGTGCTAGCATATAATCTTTAAAAGCGAAAAGAAAGATACCTCTAAAGCATCAGGATAAGTCTATTAAACCAAGAATTTGACGAAAATAATTAAACTTAGCCTCAGGAAGTGGTTTGGTGAAGATATCTGCTGCTTGCTGGTCTGTTGAAATATGCTCGATCCGAATTTCCTTTTTGCCAACATGATCTCGAATAAAATGATGTCTGATATCAATATGCTTTGTTCGAGAGTGCAAAACTGGATTATACGTTATAGCAATTGCACTGGTGTTGTCACAAAATATTGAAGATTCAACTGCTTGAATGCCATAGTCTTTGAGTTGGTGTTGAATCCAGAGCATTTGAGCGCAACAGCTTCCAGCGGCAAGATATTCTGCCTCAGCTGTAGATGTGGCAATAGATGTTTGCTTCTTGCTAAACCAATAGATCAATCTTTCACCTAAGAACTGACATGTTCCACTGGTGCTTTTGCGATCAATCTTACAGCCAGCATAGTCAGCGTCTGAATATCCGATTAAGCTGAAATTTGACTCTTTGGAGTACCAAAGACCAACGTTCTGAGATCCTTTTAAGTATTTGAGAATGCGCTTAGCAGCAATAAAGTGTGATTGCTTTGGATCTGACTGAAATCTAGCGCACATACAGACTGAGAACATTATATCAGGCCGGCTCGCTATAAGATACAAGAGTGATCCGATCAGTCCTCGATACATAGATACTGTTGGAATCGAAGAGGGGGGGTGAATGAGATTCCTTGGCTACTTTAGCTTTTTAAAATGAGTTTGTAAAATAAAAATATTTTGCGCTTGCGGAAGCCTTACGTCAATCGATAAATAAAAAGAATAAGTAAATAAATGCGTAATGAAAATTAAAGCAATAAAAGACACAAAGATTTGTTATAGAAGTTCGGCGATGAATCGCCTACGTCTCCTCTTCCCGGTTAGATAACCTCCAACCGAGGTTCCACTAGAATAAATGATCTTGGCCTTGAGGGCTCCAAGTTAGCCACAACCCAACTCTTCCCGAGTTTACAAAGCTCTTCCCGAGCACACTACTCTTCCCGAGTACACAACGCTCTTCCCGAGCACAATACCCTTCACGAGTATACAAAGCTCTTCACGAGCTACCAACACTCTTCACGAGTCTTCTTGGCCTTAAGGGCTCCAAGGATAGCCACACACTTGCACCAACTAGACTTGTTGATGACTTTACAATTTTCCAACTTGCTTTGGTGTTGGAGGACCTTTACAAGAAATCAAACCAAAAGCACCTTCACGGTGTACTCACACGAAGAAACAAGACTCTAAGAAAGATAAGAATTACAAGCTCCAATACAACAACAATGTATGGAGATTGCAATGCAAATTCAAATAATAATTATCAAGACTTTGTGGAAGTTTGTAGGCTTGTTCCTTAGCTTCAAAATGCTCCAAAGCATCCATATTTATAGTGTAGAAGGCCCCCTAGGCTCCTACTAGCCGTTGCTAAACAAAAGGCTTGAATCACTCCTCGATCGCCTCGGACATCGCCTCGGGCGATCACCTATCGCCGCGTTCCAACGGTCAAGAAAACCTCAGATCGCCTCAGGCGATCAAGAGCAAAAATTAAGGCCGTAGCTTCAGCATGTCCAAATTTTGCATCGCCTCAAACGAACTCTACATCGCCTCAGGCGTTCCAACCCACCGCCTCAGGCGTTCGTGTCATCGCCTCGGGCGAACTCCCCTGCGCGCATGCCCGCGCCATCCCTCGGCGTCGCTTCAGTCGATGTGCGGGGGCGAAGTCCCTGTGGCTGCCATCGCCTCAGGCGTTGGTCACCATCGCCTGGGGCGATCTTCCCCGCATGCTCGCCTTGCCATCGCCTCTGTCGATGTGCGTGGCGATGCCTGGCCTGGCACCCATCGCCTGGGGCGATGATCACCATCGCCTGGGGCGATCCATGCCAGAATGTGCACACTTGATTTTCTTCAATCCAAACCACTTTTCATCACTTAATCTGCACACTAAGTAGATGCATTAGTATAACAAACACAAGTTTTGTTGATCATCAAAACTCAAAGATTGACCGGGGATAATTTAGCACATTAAACGCAACCATGCGTTAAGGCTCAACAATCTCCCCCTTTTTGATGATCACAAAACTTGATAAACTTGAATAAGTAATATGCATGAAATGTGAGTAAAAATAACTCCCCCTTAACAATTGCATACACTACAAGTTAATCAAGCAAATAACTCTCCCCCTCAAACCATGCATACTCAAGCTCTCCCCCTTAAACTATGCATGAATTAAGGTTCAAGTTTATCACAAAATTCTCCCCCTTTTTGTGATAATCAAAAAGCATAAAATTCAAATAAACATGGCATAATTTATATGTTGACATATAGCTTCAAATTACACATGTTCCTTATCAAGCAAGATTAAATTATATAGAGGTGAATCACAACCATGTGTTTAAGGCACTCAACAATTAATTCTAAAAGTAGCAATGTGTGCATTTGTTCATGCATTCATGCCAAAAACAAGATAATAAAAATATCAAGGCATTATAACAAATCATATACTTGCACATTTTCACATAGCATATTCAAATTTGAATGCAAAGCATATCAAGCTACTTACTATAAAAAGATAAGCATACATCATGCACTTGACTATTTTTGCTAAGGGGTTATGCCATTTTACTACAATGAATATTGAGCTTCAATATTTATTGATCACAATTAATTTGTGCCAATTAAATTTGAATTGCTCATTTAAAATGTATAAAATAAATTTTACCTTTGATGACAAGAGTGCGTTCTTGTCATTGGTCCTATGCCTTGTGCTTCTTCTATAGTGGTGAATAAGATGGTTTCCTCCCTTGAGGTGCTTGTGCCTTCATCCTTCATCCCATTGTTGACCCTACAAAACAAGTTGGCAATAGAAGGATCTTTGGTACCCATTTGATTTTTGGGTCCTTGATGGTTAGCTTTCAATGACACTTTTGGAATCCATTTCCACCTCTTGTTAGGTTGGTATTGGATTCTAGCAAACCTACATTTATTCTTGCTATGACCATTTTTACAACAATAAGTGCAAGTAAGAGAGTTGTGCTTTGCTTTGGCCAACAAGCTTGAAAAGGATTTTGATTTGTTTGAAAAGCCTAACCCGGCTTTGTCAAAGCTACATCGCTGTAATCCAAGCAATTCACTCATCTTTTGACTACTTTCACTATATTTGCAAAAGGATATCTTTAAAGAATCTAATTCATTTTTCAATGAATTATTTTCTTCATCTTTCTTAGCAATCTCAAGTTTGAGTAGTTTATTACTCATCTTGGTTTTGCCAAGAGCATCAATAAGATCATTATAAGATTCTAAAAGTTCATCAAAAGAAGGTACCTCATCATCGCTTTCATCTCCTTCATCTCCAAGAGCTATTAAACAAAGATTGGTGGCTTCTTCTTCATCGGAGTCGCTATCACTCCATGTAGCTATAAAAGCCTTCTTCTTGCCTTTGTCCTCATTCTTCTTCCTAGGACATTTGTTAGCATAGTGGCCTTTTTCTTGACAATTATAGCAAGTTACCTCATTTTTGGATTCATGTTTGGTTGCACTTGAGGTCTTTGACTTGCCATGTTTGTTGAAGAACTTCTTGAACTTTCTTGTGAACAATGCCATCTCCTCATCATCATCATCTTCTTCATCATCGGAGTGGTCTTTCCTTCCAACCAAGGCAATCCCATTTCTCTTGGATCTATCCTCCTCCTTTACTTCTCTCCTTGTGGCAACTTCAAGCTCATGAGTCACCAATGTGCCATGGAGCTCATCAAGATCATAGGAAGCACTTTCTCCTTTGTTGGACTCGATGATGGTCGTCCTCTTTGCATCCCATTCTTTAGGTAAGGCCCTTAGTGCTCTCCTCCATATTTGCTTTGGAGGGTACTTCTCTCCAAGTTGGGCAAGCTCGTTTATGATTTGAGTGAGCCTCCTAAACATTGAATCCACATCTTCTCCGGAATCCATCTCAAATGTCTCATATTTGAGTTGCAATAGATCAATCTTGGTCTCCTTCACTTGATTAATGCCTTTATGACAAATTTGTAATTTGTCCCATATCTCCTTTGCGGTTGAGCACATCGAGATCCGGTTGTACTCCTTCATATCTAAAGCACAATGTAAAATATTAATAGCTTTAGCATTTTGAGATATTAGAATCATATCCGCTCTAGTAAAATCGTCCATTTCTTTGGGAACACTTATTCCCCCAACTTCCTTTAAAGGAACATGTGGACCTTTCACTATGATCTTCCATAAGTCATAATCTACGGATTGGATGTATAGAGAAATTCTATTTTTCCAATAGCCGTAGTTATCACCCGTGAAGAGCGGAGGTCTATTTGTCGATTGACCTTGAGCAAACTCATTTGCTAGATTAGCCATAAAAAAGATTTGATTTAAAAACAAAAATCAAATGGCTCTGATATCACTTGTTGGAATCGAAAAGGGGGGGTGAATGAGATTCCTTGGCTACTTTAGCTTTTTAAAATGAGTTTGTAAAATAAAAATATTTTGCGCTTGCGGAAGCCTTACGTCAATCGATAAATAAAAAGAATAAGTAAATAAATGCGTAATGAAAATTAAAGCAATAAAAGACACAAAGATTTGTTATAGAAGTTCGGCGATGAATCGCCTACGTCTCCTCTTCCCGGTTAGATAACCTCCAACCGAGGTTCCACTAGAATAAATGATCTTGGCCTTGAGGGCTCCAAGTTAGCCACAACCCAACTCTTCCCGAGTTTACAAAGCTTTTCCCGAGTACACAACGCTCTTCCCGAGCACAATACCCTTCACGAGTATACAAAGCTCTTCACGAGCTACCAACACTCTTCACGAGTCTTCTTGGCCTTAAGGGCTCCAAGGATAGCCACACACTTGCACCAACTAGACTTGTTGATGACTTTACAATTTTCCAACTTGCTTTGGTGTTGGAGGACCTTTACAAGAAATCAAACCAAAAGCACCTTCACGGTGTACTCACACGAAGAAACAAGACTCTAAGAAAGATAAGAATTACAAGCTCCAATACAACAACAATGTATGGAGATTGCAATGCAAATTCAAATAATAATTATCAAGACTTTGTGGAAGTTTGTAGGCTTGTTCCTTAGCTTCAAAATGCTCCAAAGCATCCATATTTATAGTGTAGAAGGCCCCCTAGGCTCCTACTAGCCGTTGCTAAACAAAAGGCTTGAATCACTCCTCGATCGCCTCGGACATCGCCTCGGGCGATCACCTATCGCCGCGTTCCAACGGTCAAGAAAACCTCAGATCGCCTCAGGCGATCAAGAGCAAAAATTAAGGCCGTAGCTTCAGCATGTCCAAATTTTGCATCGCCTCAAACGAACTCTACATCGCCTCAGGCGTTCCAGCCCATCGTCTCAGGCGTTCGTGCCATCGCCTCGGGCGAACTCCCCTGCGCGCATGCCCGCGCCATCCCTCGGCGTCGCTTCAGTCGATGTGCGGGGGCAAAGTCCCTGTGGCTGCCATCGCCTCAGGCGTTGGTCACCATCGCCTGGGGCGATCTTCCCTGCATGCTCGCCTAGCCATCGCCTCTGTCGATGTGCGTGGCGATGCCTGGCCTGGCACCCATCGCCTGGGGCGATGATCACCATCGCCTGGGGCGATCCATGCCAGAATGTGCACACTTGATTTTCTTCAATCCAAACCACTTTTCATCACTTAATCTGCACACTAAGTAGATGCATTAGTATAACAAACACAAGTTTTGTTGATCATCAAAACTCAAAGATTGACCGGGGATAATTTAGCACATTAAACGCAACCATGCGTTAAGGCTCAACAGATACTTCAACTGCTGTTCCCCCTTCGTCTTTATCTAGCTTGATTGAAGGACTCATTGGAGTTGATGCAGTTGAACAAGTTTCCATTCCAAATCTTTTGAGAAGCTCTTTGGTATACTTGGTTTGATTTATGAAAATGCCATTGCTGAGCTGTTTGACTTGGAGACCCAGAAAGAATGAAAGTTCTCCCATCATACTCATCTCAAACTGTCCCTGCATTAACTTAGAGAATTTCTCACATAATTTGGGTTTAGTTGACCCAAAAATGATATCGTCAACGTAAATTTGAACTAATAAAGTATGTTCCCCCTTAATAAATTTAAATAGAGTTTTATCCACTGAGCCGATCTGAAAATCGTGGTTCAGCAGAAATTGAGACAGAGTGTCATACCAGGCTCTTGGAGCTTGTTTCAGTCCATATACTGCTTTATTCAGTAGATATACATGATCTGGAAATGAGTGGTTCTGAAATCCAGGAGGTTGCTCAATGTAGACTTCCTCCTGAAGCTTACCATTAAGAAAAGCAATCTTAACGTCCATTTGATATACTTTGAAATCTTTAAAAGCAGCATAAGCAAGAAATATTCGGATTGCTTCAAGTCTGGCGACTGGTGCAAAAGATTCATCGAAGTCAATTCCTTCTTCTTGTCGGAATCCTTGCGCCACCAGTCTGGCCTTGTTTCTAACCACAACTCCATCTGCGTCTAGCTTGTTTCTGAAAACCCATCTGGTTCCAATAATAGGCAGATCACTAGGCCTGGGGTTAGACTCCAGACTTGATTTTGTTCAAATTGATTAAGCTCATCTTGCATGGCTTTAATCCAGTTGTAATCAGTCAAAGCTTCATCAATCTTTTTAGGTTCCAGATTAGATATGAAAGCCCCATGAGTGAATTCATCCATCATCTGTCCTCTGGTTCTTATAGGTGCAGAAGGACTTCCAATTACTAGATCGGGTAGATGCCTTTTTGTCCATCGATAGCTTGATTCTGGATTATCTGGTCTAGAAGGATGAGTAGTAGTAACATCATGAGCATCTGCTTTAACATTAGAGTTTAGAACTTCCGGATCGGCTCGATCTGAAGGAGCTTCATTGCTTTGATCCGGTCTATCTGGTACTTCTGGTTCCGGTGGATTATCTCTTGACCTGTTAGCTACAATCTCATCATCACTGTTAGCTTTGAGATGGATATTTTCCATCTGATTTTGAATTGATTCCTTGTTACCCTCAATACATAAAGATTCATCAAACACTACATGAACTGATTCTTCTACAGTTAAAGTGCGATTATTGAAGATGCGAAAAGCTTTACTATTGGATGAATATCCTAATAATATCCCATTATCTGACTTAGCTTCGAATGCTGTAAGATGATTCTTACCATTATTGTGAACGAAGCATTTGCAGCCAAATACGTGAAGGTGAGAGATAGACGGTCTGTTACCAGTCCATACTTCATATGGAGTAAGATTCAACTTCTTGTTAATCATAGACCGATTTTGAGTGTAGCAAGCAGTATTTACAGCTTCTGCCCAGAACTTTTGCGAAATTCCAGAATCACAAGCATTGTCCTTGCTGCCTCTTTAAGCGTTCCGTTCCTTTGTTCTGCAACTCCATTTTGTTG
Source organism: Haberlea rhodopensis (assembly GCA_907163345.1). Taxonomy (NCBI): domain Eukaryota; kingdom Viridiplantae; phylum Streptophyta; class Magnoliopsida; order Lamiales; family Gesneriaceae; genus Haberlea; species Haberlea rhodopensis. Next base: position 26,357 of record CAJQUN010000940.1, read on the forward strand.
AGGAGTTCGAGCGGCTGAAAATTCATGCTTAATTCCTTGATCTTCTAGAAAGGATTCAAGATGCTGATTTGAGAATTCAGTGCCTTTGTCACTTCGAATCCTATCTATGCTTGATGATTTCTCATTCTGAGTGCGTTTCAGCAGCTTGATCAACTTCGGACCGGCCTGATCTTTACTGCTAAAAAATATAGTCCATGTAAAACGTGAGTAATCATCAATAACAACAAGAGTATACCGCATCCCCCCTAAACTTGTTATTGGTATAGGACCAAACAAGTCCATATGTAATAGTTCTAAGCAGCGTGATGATGATTTGGCATTCTTATTTTTAAAGGATGATCTGATCTGTTTGCCCATTTGGCAAGCTTCGCAGATCTTATCCTTGGTCCTTTTCAGCATTAATTGCAACAATAAATGCTTCGATAAATAGCCGTTAATGATTCGGACTGAAGAGCGAAGCTTATACAACCTTGTATGCTCTGATCTGATAATAGTTGAGCTGTTCTGAAGCTTCGATCTGGTCAGGCTGATGTTCATCGATCCGTTCTGATTTTGCGATATACCATATCAGCTTGATCTGTTTTGAGCAATTGATCTGGTCAGTCTGATTTCTATCGATCCGTTCTGATTTGTTTTGTCATCTTTAAAATCCGGAACTAACATATTCTGACTGTTGTTTTGAGGTGTTTTCATATCCTTCAGTTACTGTGCTCCTTGATATTCTTACGTGTACTTGCTATCAGTGGCAGCTTGATGGGTTCCATTCTCCTCATGCGATTGATGTGTTTAGGAGGAACAAGATGGCCATAGATGAAGTTGTTGATGTATATTTCCATGTTCGTACCTACAAGAGTTGCTACGAAGGAGTTATAATTCCGATTCCAGGACGTTCAAGTGATGATTTTGCTCAGATTGACACGAAAATGAATATTTTACCTCCACAAATTTAAAGGCAACCGGGTCGTCAAAAGAAGAGGAGAATTAGATCCAAAGTTGAAAACATTCGACAGTTGCGTTGTAGTCGGTGTAAAAATATGGACATAATATGAAGACTTGTAAGGAACATATTTGATATTTTTTGTAAGTTTATGTTGAACAAATTTTAAATGCAGGAAATATTTGTTTGATTTGTTATTGGTAATTTGAATATCAAAACAATACAAATACAATACATGCACCGCTTCTATCTATAATTGTACATGGATAAGTGCAAAGGTACATGCACCGATAGTATCACATGCACCGGTAGAAAGAAAATGTGAATTGGTGCATGTGTATTTACATGCACCGATATATTCAAGTTGTACATATTGGATAAATGCAACTGTGTTTTCTTTCGGTGCATGTATTATACATGAACCGATAGAAACAAAATGTTAATGCATGTGTATTTACATGTATCATTGATTTGAATAACAAAAATAAACAAATGCATGCACCGCTTCTGTCTATAGGTGCATGTGATTCACATGCACCTATAGACTCATTCGGTGCATGCGAAGGAACACACGCAATAACAATTAAACAAAATGCACTTGTAGGATTCAATTTTATCAAGTTCATCATTAACTAACTAAAACACCCACATGAGTCTGTACATTTATTCAAGAACAAAATGTAGTTTGTTTGTTTACAAAATTATACATTTACAATACCAAATATATCTACAACAAAGTATTATTTGTTGTCTTCTGCATTTCGGAGGATGACTTTCACCATTTTTGCTCTATAAATTGTATTTATATATACATTTTAATGCTTGAACACGTTTTGTCCTCTCATAATTATTTCCATGTTCATCCAACAAACACGGCACAGTCTACGAGCCAGACTTTTGTTGCATTGCTTCTTTGAATGGTATGATTTCGTATGTATTTTCGCTTGGACTGTAGGTGATGCCTACTGAAATGTGAGACTTCTCAATGATTTCTTCATCTTCTCTTCAACGTAAACTTTCTATATATTGGAAGAAGTATTGTTCTGAACTGGTTAATTTTATAAAAAAATATTGAATTTAAAAAATAAGTGTATTTAAAGTAAACATTACCAGTAATTTGACTTTTTCAAAGTAATAATCCGTCTCACCGTCAATTCGTGGCCTTTTTGAATTGTAATGAGTCCAAACTGACTCTTGAATATCAAAGACAAGTAGTGTCCAGTGGTATCCTGGTGTTTTTAAGTGGTCTTCTTTGCCGGTGTGTGTTTATTGGAAAAACCAAAAGCATATATGTCATTGCCTCTGGTAGGAATTTATCAATATTGTTTTCTGCTGAGTCTTTGTATTATCTTCCTACTGAGATCAGTGATGTGTATTGCTGCGAATTTGTATGAAATAATTGCATGATATATGAATATCCAATGTTGAATGCTACAAGTGCACTTTGTTTGATGAGAAACAATATTTAATAGTTGAGTTTTATTACCCAACACTTGCTGTTAAACACATAGGCTATCTTCTTTTTTCCTGTCTTGGCAATGTGGTTATTTACAACAATCGCCAAACAATCAATCATCTGTAAGTAATGATAAATCAGTTTCACAGATATGTATAGTGGTTCTTGTGCGAGACATACACCTAATGGTCTATCGGTGCACCGATAGATTCAAGTTGTACATGTTGAATTAAATGAAATTGTGCTTCTATTGGTGCATGTGACATACATGCACCGATAGAAACAAAATGTGAATTAATGCATGTGTATTTACATGCATCGTTTTTTAATCAGAGTATTTACTTGCATCTTTATTACATATCAAGTAAATTAATTATAAAAGATATATTCAAGCCTCACATGTTGGATAAATGAAACTAATGAACTATCGGTGCATGTATATCACATGCACTAATAGAAACAAAATGTTAATTAATGCTTGAGTATTTACATGCATCGTTAGTACATATCAAGTAAAATCATTATAAAATATATATTCAAGCCTCGCATGTTGGATAAATGCAACTAATGGTATATCGGTGCATGTGATATCACATGCACCGATAGAAAAAAATGTGAATTGGTGCATGTGTATTTACATGCACCGATAGATTCAAGTTGTTCATGTTTGGATAAATGCAACTTTGCTTTATGCTTGTGTATTTACATGCACCGTTAGTACATATCAAGTAAAATAATTATAAAAGATATTCAAGCATCGCATGTTATATAATTGCAACTAAAGTTCTATCGCTGCATGTGATATCCCATGCACCGATAGAAAAAAATGTGAATTGGTGCATGTGTATTTACGTGTACCGATATATTCAAGTAGTACATGTTGGATAGATACAACCGTGTTTTCTACCGGTGCATGTATTATACACATGCACCAATAGAAATCAACTGTGAATTAATGCTTGTGTATTTACATGCAACGTTGGTACATATCAAGTAAAATCATTATAAAAAATATATTCAAGCCTCGCATGTTGGATAAATGCAACTAATGGTCTATCGGTGCATGTGATATCACATGCACCGATAGGAAAATTTTGAATAAATGCATCTGTGTTTTCTATCGATGTATGTATTATACATGCACCGATAGAAACCAAATGCGAATTAATGCTTGTGTATCAAGCAAAATCATTAGAAAAATATAATGCAGTTGACTTACATCATTGGCAAGAGGTATATCATGAAGGATTTCAGCAATATCCGATGCAAATAACTTTCTGTTGGTGACTTGTCTTTCCAGATGAGTCCCGTTCACATAGTCGAAGAGTCAGTGTCAAGGAAGTGTTGTTTAATTAAATCAGACGTTCCATTTTCCACGTGTCTTGTTTATATCCATCATGTGTGACTTTTCATCCACTGTTAAGAGCTTCATGGCAGGCATTGTGGTTTTGAACTTGAGCGGTCCGTTGTCTTTTTTCGCCTTCCATTTTTTGTTTATTGTCACTGACGAAATCATCATCTCTTAGCTCTAGATCTATGGGATCATCAGTTGTACCTTTGTCTTTCAGACTTTGTATTGATTCCACTTCTGCCTCCTTTTTTTCTCCCTCTTCCTCTTTTATTCTTGGTCCTCTTTGCCTTCCTCTTATCAGGGTATGTGTGGTCCATCTCCATCTTTTGCTTCCTGTCCACCCTTTTCCTGATCCTCTTGACAAGGGATGTTTGTTCTTGATTTTCTTTAAAGGTCGGTTCTTTTTCTTCATTAATGATGAATGAGGCAGCTTTAACATTAAGAAGCTCATTTTTCAGTGAATTATTATCTTCATTTACCCTTTCAAGGCATAGAGCTGTGTTATTATAGTTTCGAGCTCATCTTTCTTTATTTTCATTTCTTCGTATTTGTCTTTCATTTCTCTCAGAAAAAGATTTGTTTTTGTTTCTTCCAGCTGGGCTGTTAGTTCCGCATATTCAAACAAATTTGGTGTTGGAATTGTTTCTTGCTCATGATAAAAGGAATCAACAATGTTCTTCAGTTATGTTATTTCATTATCCTTTGTCATGAGCGTCGCCTTCATTTCTTCAATCTCTGTTACAAATATTGCAGCTTGAAGAAAATCTTGGGCTTGTGTGGCATCAAGTTCATTCATTTCTTCAGACCGATTGACGACATTTTCTTTGTTCTGGGTTAGTTCCTCATCAATAGCAACATCCAACATGTTGCCCTCCATTTCAATGTATTCATCATTGAATATATTTTCCTATGTACTTTGTTCCTTCAGTTCCATGAGGACTCCGACAATGGTGGAGTCCGCTGTTGTCAAATATTCAGCTGTTTTTTGTGTTTCAAGGGAGAATATTATGTTTGCATTCAAATCTGGAAGTTGATATGCCATTGGAGATTCTGTAGCACAAGCAATGACTTTGTTCAGCATTTCATCTTCTTCAACTGAAAATTGCAGAGGTTTTTTTTACTATCTGCAATGGAATTGTTGCAAGTCTAGTTAAATTGCATGCACAAGCATAGTTTCATTGTATGCACCATCGTAGTTACACTGCATACACCAATCTACTTAAATTGTATGCACTAGTATAGTTAAATTGCATGCACCAGCATAAGTTAAATTGCATGCACCAGCAAAGTTAAATTGAATGCACCAGCATAAGTTAAATTGCATGCACCAGTCTACTTAAATTGCATGCACCACCATAGTTAAATTGCATGCACCATCATCGTTAAATTGCATGCACCAGCCTAGTTTCATTGCATGCACCATCATAGTTAAATTGAATGCACAAGTCTACTTAAATTGCATGCACCAACACAGTTAAATTTAATGCACCAGAATAGTTTCATTGCATGCACCAGCATAGTTAAATTGCATGCACCGGCACAATTAAATTTAATACACCATCCTAGTTTCATTGAATGAACAACCATAGTTAAATTGAATGCACAAGAAACTTACATAATCACTGGCGAGCTCTTTGATGTCAATGTTTTGAATCATTTTGTAAAAATCCTCAAGATTCCACTTAAGGAACCTTGGGATAAGGTTATGCTGGACTGGATTTATTAGCTCTGTCATCTCATATAACCAATACTGAAAAGTATATAGAATCGATGTTATTATAAAAACATTAAGAAATAATTGTTGTTTAAAGATTGATTATAAGACGTCTTACAGGAAGTAATAGAACACAACCAGAGTGTTTGTCATAGTCATGTTGCATAAGGCTGTTGAACAATGTATTCAATATGTGTTTGGACCAATCGTAGCTGCAAATCATGTCCAGGTCCTCAACAAGCGATGTGTACACCCATGGAATGTTCGATGATTTTGTTGATATGAAAAAGCTGCAAGAATGTATAGAGTCACCAAACGAGCAACGCCATTGAGATAACTATCAATGTTGCTTTGTGCCTTTTTCAATTTTTTGTAGATTAAACTCTTGCTCATCCTAATGTCCTTTTTATCTCCTTTCTTTTCTGGAAAGCACCTTTGTAAGAATTCCATACGTTTGTAATCCTGAAGCTGTATATCAATGTCTTGTTTACCATCTCTTATTCCAAAGAGTATACGCACGTCACTTGTCCTGATTTTCATGGTATATACTCCGAATGTGAAATCTTGAGATTTTCTTTTGAAGCAGCCAATGATGTCTTTTATTAATATGTCACGCTTTTTGCGATGATCGAGGACAATTATGTTGGAAAAAATGGAGTTCAGTAAATTCCAGAACGGTGTCTTCATTAGCACTTTGATGTGAACTTGACTTAGTTCAAGTGCCTTTATCTCTGTTATACTGTCTGTAGGTTGGCCCGATATGTGGTTTGTTTATTCCATTTCTTTGTAATTTCTTCTGGGCTTGATGATGATAGATGTGTAACTGAGAGAAAATTTTATGTTAGTTAAAAAACTAAAACAAAGATTTTAATAAATTGAGTTTATCGGTGCATGTATACTACATGTACCGATAGATTCAGGCTACTTTAACATAAAAAACTAAATATATGCTCCAATGGTCTCAATTTTTTCATGCGGTGTTAATACATGTAATTAACATGCACCATCTGAGTGAGGATACTTTAACATAAGGCGTGAGTACACCGAAGACAAATACAAATTGTCTCAATCTGTTCATGCACCGATAGATTCAAGTTGTACATGTTGGATAAATGCAACTGTATTTTCTATCGGTGCATGTAAATATATGCACCGATAAAAACAAATAATGTTTGTGTATTTACATGCATCGTTAGTACATATCAAGTAAAATCATTATAAAAGATATATTCAAGCATCGTATGTCGATAAATGCAACTAATGGTCTATCGGTGCATGTGATATCACATGCACCGATAGAAAAAAATATGAATTGATGCATGTGTATACATGCACCTATAGATTCAAGTAGTACATGTTGGATAAATGCAACTGTTTTCTATCGGTGCATGTATTATACACATACACCAATAGAAACCAACTGTGAATTAATGCTTGTGTATTTACATGCATCGTTAGTACATATCAAGTATGTATACATATGTACCATTTTAGCATAAAAACTAAAAATATGCTCCATTGGTCTCAATTTGTTCATGCGGTATTAATACAACAGACTAAGATTTTAAAAAGTTGATGTATGTAATATACATGCACCACTGAGTCTATCGGTGCATGTTAATTACGTGCACCGATAAACTCATGTTACTTAGAATAAAAAACTAAAGACATGCTCCAATGGTCTCAGTTTGTTCATGCGGTATTAATACAACATACTAAGATTTTAAAAAGTTGGTGCATGTAATATACATGCACCATCTGAGTCTATCGGTGCATGTTACTTACATGCACCGACAGACTCAGACTACTTTAGAATAAAAAACTAAAAACATTTGTTCATGTGGTGTTAATAAGGTATTCAACAGTACTCATGCATTATAGACACAAGCACTTACAGTAACACACAATAGTTTAATATGTGAAAACCCTAGATTATTGATTATCAGATTTTGGAGCACCTTTTTTCTTTCCTTGTTGTTTGTTGGTGGCTTGGTTTGAGGAATCTTCTTTGATTTTGGAGCCATATTATTAGGTTTTCGCCTAAGAAGGTGAGTATATAAAAGGATTGACAAAATTACAGTAAAATACTTGTACGATTTCGATGAAATTTTTGAAAACTTATAGGAATCTTTGAACGATTTTGATGAAAATGGTGGAGGAATGATCGGAAAGTTTTTTAGCGTTGAAGAAGAAGAGTCGCGATGATTTGAACAAAAATCAACAGAAGCGATGAAAATGAGCAGAAAGTTTTTGACGTTGGGAAAATGAAGAAGATGAGGGTAATTTAGTAATTTATGCTCAATCGGACTTAATTGAAAGGTAAATAATTTGGTCGACTGAACCGAAAAATCTTTTATGTTTTGATACCGGCCCGAATTTTGTCCTTAAAAATATCCCATTTTGGACACCACCACCAAAAACATCTTCAACTAAATCACCAAAAAAATCTTCTTCACAATTAAATACATATTCTAGAAAACTTCTTTCAAATAAGTTCATTTTATCGAAACTTAATCTAATTAGTCCATTTTCACGAATATATTAACCTTCTCATTTCAATGCATAAGTTCCCGTTCTCTGGAATTGTGGTCATGCTCTTCGCCATTATTACGCTCATGGTAATTTCATCATCCTCCAAAATTTGCAAGAGAGAGAATTGGTCAATGTTTCTGTGTTCTATTAATTCTTGGGTGTGAGGATTCATAATCATCTGTTTGATAAGCAAACGTTAATCTCAGAGAAAGTGTGTGTTTGTGTGAGCAAAAATCTTGAATTAGTTTTCCTTCGTCCAATCTCCCGAACTTACAGAACCTCAACAAAACAGTCATATCTTCTCAAATGGCTATGAGCAAACAAACAAAGGTGAGTTCAATTATGAGAAAATTTTCATTAGATGTTTCTTCTGTCTGCTATTTACACCTTTTTTCTTTGTCTCTTTGTGCCTCACATTCAAGGCAAAGCCCCAGCTGAGATATGGAGTGGAGGAAAGCTTGAACCAAGAAGCTTAAATCAAGAAACAGTTTTAGATCATATAAGGAATAAAGTCAAGGAATTTCCCAGCGTGCTACGGTAATAAAAGTACCAGCACTGAAATAATCGACCTAGATTGCCACACGAACCAAAGTAGAATGCTTAATGAGTGGATGGTGCAACAGATGGAGAAGGTAAATGAGACAAAGATTATATAAATGAATGAAATAGAGGTGGAATTTTAGTGCATCATTTATGTTTAACGGTGGATGTAAATTATATTGACATGCACCGCATGAATCTGGCGGTGCATGTAATGTATATGCAACGTTAGATACAAACGATGCACTAAAATTCCAAACATGCCTGTAAATATAATATACATGTACCACATGTGTCTGATGATGCACGTAAAGGTAGGAGGATGGGTGAGAGAGAGGATGTGGTGGTGGTGTAACATAAGAGGCTCATGATGTGATTTTCAATATGAAATATATAAAGTGAAAATTTCAAACATCATGTCATTGCTTTCTTGTTTAAGATTGCTAAGTCTTCTACTTTGATTTGGGAAGATAAGATGGTTACCTCCCAATGATATACTACCAGGAATTATCTAGCGGTGCAAGTAATTTACGTACACCTCCTGAGTCTATCGGTGCATGTAAATTATATGCACCGATAGACTCATGTATTGTCTTTAATCAAAAAACATAATCTATTAGTTCATGCAAATTACATGCACCGACAGGCTCAGACGATACATATATATACATTTATCTCTTTGGTCTAGTGGTGCATGTATATGGTTAGAAGAAAATAGGTATGATTAAAGTACTGTTTGTAAGAATTGTTTTAGGGTGCATGCTAACGTTGATTTCCATATATATTGACAATAAACAGTAAGATTTACTTTAATAATATTGTAATTATTATCATTCTCTGGAAACTAAAAAAATATATTATACAAAGTTATCGCTTGAAAAAATATTTGGCATCATTTCATTCATTTGTTCGCGTTTGTTTCAATTTTTTTTGATTTATCTGACATATGCCACAAGTACAAAAGAAATAAATGCATAACTCTCGGATTCCTTAATTTCTTTCTTCCGAGATTTCAATAGCTTTCAAAATAATGTGCCCTAATTATTCGAAATTCATCCATTTAACTCTTCATTCTTGTTTCAATAATTTATTGCAAGATTTATGGAATTGAGAAGAAACCCTAGAGAATTTGGTGTCAAGAAATGATATCAATTACAAGAGATGGTGAAAAACAAATTGAATTTGTTTGTTGAACTGAGAAGAAACCCTAGAGAATTGGATTTGAATGGAACCCGAATAGACTTGTGTTGAAGATGGTGTATAAGCCTATTTTGGTCATTATCACAGAAAACGGACTTGGTTGAAAACAATTATTTTTGGTGAAGCCGAAATTGGATTGGCCTGAATTGTTCCATATATATATATATATATATATATATATTTTTGTATGTGTGTTCCATTTGATATTCAACAAAAGGAATGGTCTTTCTAATATAAAACATATTTCTGAACACCATATTCATATGCCACTTTTACTTGTATTCAGAAAAATTGCTCGTTATATTATCCATTCACGAATGACTTCATTTATACTACTCATTCGCAAATTAAATACAAAGTATGTAATAAATTATTTAACTCCGCCAGTTAGCTCAAAACCAAGACCATAGGATTCGTTTAGCCTCTTGGAATGTAGGTTCCCTTCCCAGTAGATTAGCAGAGTCAGTAGAGACGATGAGTAGAAGAAAAATTAGTATTATGTGTCTGCAAGAGACTAAATGGGTAGGTGAGAAAGCCAGAACTATAGCTCATTGGGGCTATAAACTTTGGTACATAGGTACTGAGAAGAATCGTAATGGGGTAGGTGTAATCGTAGAAAACAAACTACTTGAGTATGTAGTGGAAGTTAGGAGGAATGGAGATATGATAATATTAGTTAAGCTAGTTTTAGGCAATGATATTTTTAATATCATTAGTGCCTATGCACCCCAAATTGTTCTAGAGGAGGCTATTAAACGGAAATTTTGGGAGGATCTAGACGACGTAGTGCAAGGAATACCCCATAATGAGAAAATCTTCATCGGGGGAGATTTCAATGGGCACGTAGGTTCTGATCGGGATGGTTTTGAGATTGTTCATGGAGGTTATGGCTTTGGGGACAGGAGCGCGGCAGGTGATTCACTTTTGGATTTTACCATATCATATGACTTAGTCCCAGGGAATACCTGGTTCAAGAAGAGGTCATCTCATCTAGTTACTTTTAGAAGTGGGTCTAGTGTAATCCAAATAGATTTCTTTTGGCTAGAAGGATAGATAGAGTTAAATGCTTGGATTGTAAGGTAATTCCAGGAGAGAGTGTAGTTACCCAACACCAACTTTTAGTTTTAGATGTTAGGATTAAGAATAGGGCTACTAGAATTAAGCATAAGTTAGAACTTAGAATTAAGTGGTGGCGGTTAAAAGAAGGTAACATTGGAGCTTTTGTAGAGAAGGTAGTCGAGGAAGTTAATTGGATGCCAAGAGATGATCCTAATACCACCTGGAATAAAATGGTTCGTGGCATTAAGATGGTAGCTAAAGAGCTCATTGGTGAGTCAAGAGGATATGCTCCACCAGGTAAGGACGCATCATGGTGGAATGAAGACGTAAAGAAGGCTATCCAAATCAAAAGGGACGCTTACAGAGAGCTGAAGAAGAACAATGGGGCCACCTTCGAAAGATATAATCTTGCCAAAAAAGAAGCGAAGACAGCGGTTCGAGATGCTAGAGCTAAAGTCTACAAAGAAGTGTACGATAAATTGGATACGAAGGAGGCAGAAAAAGATATCTACAGGATTGCCCGAACGAGAGAGATGAAGACAAGAGACTTATGTGCAGTGAAATGCATAAAAGATGAGAACCATAAAGTCTTGGTTCGAGATGAAGATATCAAAACAAGATGGGAGAATTATTTTAACAGCTTGTTCAGCGGTGGCTTTAGCCAAGATTTAGGTGATCTTAACATCCATCAACATGATGTAAACCATGAGTTTACTCGCAGAATTAGAGAATCTGGGGTTAAAGAAGCTTTGAACAAAATGAAAGCACGAAGAGCAGTTGGTCCTGATGGAATCCCTATTGAAGCATGTAGATAATTAGGACCGAAGGGGATAAAGTGGCTCACAGATCTATTTAACAAGATTTGGAGGAGTAACAAAATTCCAAATGAATGGAGAAAGAGTACTCTCATCCCTATCTATAAGAATAAAGGTGACATTCAGAGTTGCGCCAACTATGGTGGTATAAACTCACGTGTCACACAATGAAACTTTGGGAGAGGATAATTGAATGTCGTTTAAGGAGGGAGGTTAAGATATCGGAGAACCAATTTGGGTTTATGCCAGGACGGTCAACCACTGAAACTATCCATTTACTTCATCAACTTGTCGAGCGCTATCGCGAGAGGAGTAAAGATCTGCATATGATCTTTATAGACTTGGAGAAGGCCTACGATAAAGTACCAAGAGAGATATTATGGTGGGCTTTGATGAAGAAAAAAGTTCACATCAAGTATGTCAATATAATCAAGGACATGTACGACGAATTAGCATCCAATGTGAGAAAGTGCAGTGGGGTGACAAGTGAGTTCTCGATCACTATTGGATTGCATCAAAGGTCTGCGTTGAGTCCTTTCATGTTCGCCCTAGTGATGGATGAGATAATGTTGGAATCGAAGAGGGGTTGGGTGGGGGGGGGGGGGGGTGTGTGAATGAGATTCCTTGGCTACTTTAGCTTTTTAAAATGAGTTTGCAAAAATAAAAGAGTTTGCGCTTGCGAAAGGCTTAAGTCAATCGATAAATAAAAGAAATGAAGAAGTAAATAAATAAATAAATGCGTAATGTAATAATGCGGTAAATGACAAGGATATTTGTTATAGAAGTTCGGCGATGAATCGCCTACGTCTCCTCTTCCCGGTTAGATAACCTCCAACCGAGGTTCCACTAGAACAAATGATCTTGGCCTTGTGGGCTCCAAGTTAGCCACAATACAACTCTTCCCGAGTTTACAAAGTTCTTCACGAGCACAACACTCTTCACGAGTATAGAAAGCTCTTCACGAGCTACCAACACTCTTCACGAGTCTTCTTGGCCTTAAGGGCTCCAAGGATAGCCACAACACATGCACCGACTATACTTGTTGATGACTTTACAATTTCCAACTTGCTTTGGTGTTGGAGGACCTTACAAATAAATTAACAAACACCTTCACGGTGTACCAACACGAAGAACACAAGACTCAATCAAAAGAAAAGAATTACAAACTCCAATACAACAACAATGTATGGAGATTGCAATGCTATTTGAAATTTGACTTAGCAAAGCTTTGTAGAAGTTTTTAGGCTTGTTTCTTGTCTTCAAAATGCTCCAAAGCATCAATATTTATAGTGTATGAGGCCCTCTAGGCTCTTACTAGCCGTTGCTACACATAAGGCTGAAATCACTCCTCGATCGCCTCGGACATCGCCTCGGGCGATCACCATTGCCGCGCCCCAATGGTCGTCAATCTCCACAGATCGCCTCAGGCCTAAGCCAAAATTCAATGTCGTAGCCTCAGCAGCTCAAAATCTTCCATCGCTTCAGGCAAAGTCCACATCGCTTCAGGCGTTCAACGCATCGCCTCAGGCGATCATGCCATCACCTCGGGCAAACTCCCCCTGCGCGCGAGCCTCGGCGTCGCCTCTGTCGATGTGTGTGGCGATGTTGCTCCTGGCTGCCATCGCCTGGGGCGATCCATCCCACATTTTGCACATTCGATTTTCTTCAATTAAATCTCTTTTAATCAATTAAGCTGCACACTAAGTAGGCACATTAGTATAACAAACATAAGTTTTGTTGATCATTAAAACTCAAAAATAATCCTGAGATAAATTAAAGCATTAAACACAACCATGCGTTTAAGGCTCAACAATCTCCCCCTTTTTGATGATCTCAAAACTTGATAAACTTGAATATGTAATATGCATGAAATGTGAGTAAACATGACTCCCCCTTAACAATTGCATAGTACATACAAGATTACCAAGTAAAGCATAAATCAAATAACTCTCCCCCTCAAACCATGCATACAAGAGCTCTCCCCCTTAAACTATGCATGAATTAAGCTTCAAGTTTATCACAAAATTCTCCCCCTTTTTGTGATAATCAAAAAGCACAAAATTAAAATTAAACATAGCATAAATATATGTTGACACAAAACAATTTTACCCATGTTCCTCATCAAGCATGTAATAGCTATAACAAGCATTAGATTAAATCATTTAGAGGAACAACAAACATGCGTTTAAGGCAATTAACAATGAATTCTAAACATTGCAAAGTGTGCATATGTTCTACCACGAGTTCATGCACTTATGCCCAATAAACATTAAAATTCTCAAAGCATCATTTGATAAATTTATTAAGATCATGATAGTACTATATCAAATATAGAGCATCTAAACACTTAAAGCATGCTTAATCACATAATTTCACATAGCATATTCAAATTTAAAATCAAGGCATGTCAAGATACTTACTATAAAAGAATAAGCATACATCATGCATTAAAACAAATTATATGTGCATATGCTAAGGGGTAATGCCTTTTACTACCAATGAATATTGAGCTTCATTATTTATTGGTCACAATTAATTTGTGCCAATGAAATTTTGAATTGCTCTTTTAAAATGTATAAAATAATTTTACCTTCGATGACAAGAGTGCGTTCTTGTCATTGGTCCTATGCCTCGTGCTTCCTCTATTGAGGTGAATGATATAATCTCCTCATTTGAGTTACTTGTGCCTTCATCCTCTATCCCATTGTTGTCGTTACAAAACAAATTTACAATTGGAGGATCTTTGGTACCCATTTGATTTTTGGGTCCTTGAGGGTTAGCTTTTATTGGCACCTTTGGAATCCATTTCCACATCTTGTTAGGTTGGTATTGGATTTTGGCAAACCTACATTTGTTTTTAGAATGACCATCTTTGCAACAATAATTACAAATATGAGAATTATTCTTGGCTTTAGCTAACAAGCTTGAAAATGTTTTAGTTTTCCTTGAAAAGCCTAGTCCGGCTTTATCAAAGCTACAACGTTGCAAGCCAAGCAACTCATTCATATTTAGACTACTCTCACTAAATTTGCAAAAAGATATCTTCAAGGAATTTAATTCATTTTTCAATAAATTATTTTCTTCATCTTTCTTGGCTACCTCAAGTTTGAGTAATTTGTTACTCATCTTGGTTTTGCCAAGAACATCTATAAGCACATGATAAGAACCTAGTAATTCATCAAACGAAGGTACCTCATCGTCGCTCTCATCTCCTTCATCTATGTCATCTTTGGCCATGAGACAAAGATTTGTTTATTCTTCATCGGAGTCACTATCACTCCATGTGGCTATTAGGGCCTTCTTCTTGCATTTGTCTTCATTCTTCTTCCTAGGACATTTGTTAGCATAATGACATTTTTCTTGACAATTATAACAAGTTACCTCGTGTTTGGATTCATGTTTGGTAGCACCGGAGGCCTTTGGCTTGTTATGTTTGTTGAAGAATTTCTTGAACTTCCTAGTGAACAAGATCATCTCTTCATCCTCATCATCATCTTCATCCTCGAATTGATCTTTTATCCCGACCAAGGCGATCCCCTTTCTCATAGATCTATCATCCTCCTTTATTCATTTCCTTGTTGACACTTCAAGCTCATGGGTCACCAATGTGCCATGAAGTTCATCAAGGCCATAAGAAGCACTTTCTCCTTTGTTTGTCTCGATGATGGCCGTCCTCTTGGCATCCCATTCCTTTGGCAATGCTCTTAAAGCTTTTCTCCATATTTGCTTTGGAGGGTACTTCTCTCCAAGTTGGGCAAGCTCATTTATTATTTGGGTGAGCCTTTTAAACATTGAATCAACCTCTTCTCCGGACTCCATCTCAAATGTCTCATATTTGAGTTGCAATAGATCAATATTTGTCTCTTTCACTTGGTTGGTTCCTTCATGACAAATTTGCAATTTGTCCCATATCTCCTTTGCAGTTGAGCACATCGAGATCCGGTTGTACTCCTTCATATCTAAAGCACAATGCAAAATATTAATAACTTTAGCATTTTGTGAAATTAATATCATATCCGCTCTTGTGAAATCATCCATTTCTTTGGGAACACTTATTCCCCCAACTTCCTTTAAAGGAATATGTGGACCTTTCACAATAATTTTCCATAGGTCATAATCTACGGATTGGATGTATAGAGAAATTCTATTTTTCCAATACCCATAGTTATCACCCGTGAATAGCGGAGGCCTATTTGTCGATTGACCTTGAGCAAACTCATTTGTAGATTAGCAATATTTAAAACAAAAATCAAATGGCTCAGATATCACTTGTTGGAATCGAAGAGCGGGGGAGGGGGGGGGGGGGGGGGGGGGTGAATGAGATTCCTTGGCTACTTTAGCTTTTTAAAATGAGTTTGCAAAATAAAAGAGTTTGCGCTTGCGGAAGGCTCAAGTCAATCGATAAATAAAAGAAATGAAGAAGTAAATAAATAAATAAATGCGTAATGTAATAATGCGGTAAATGACAAGGATATTTGTTATAGAAGTTCGGCGATGATCGCCTTCGTCTCATCTTCCCGGTTAGATAACCTCCAACCGAGGTTCCACTAGAACAAATGATCTTGGCCTTGAGGGCTCCAAGTTAGCCACAATACAACTCTTCCCGAGTTTACAAAGCTCTTCACGAGTATACAAAGCTCTTCACGAGCTACCAACACTCTTCACGAGTCTTCTTGGCCTTAAGGGCTCCAAGGATAGCCACAACACATGCACCAACTATACTTGTTGATGACTTTACAATTTTCAACTTGCTTTGGTGTTGGAGGACCTTACAAATAAATTAACAAACACCTTCACGGTGTACCAACACGAACACAAGACTCAATCAAAAGAAAAGAACTACAAACTCCAATACAACAACAATGTATGGAGATTGCAATGATATTTGAAATTTGACTTAGCAAAGCTTTGTAGAAGTTTGTAGGCTTGTTTCTTGTCTTCAAAATGCTCCAAAGCATCAATATTTATAGTGTAGGAGGCCCCCTAGGCTCCTACTAGCCGTTGCTACACATAAGGCTGAAATCACTCCTCGATCGCCTCAGACATCGCCTCGGACGATCACCATCGCCGCTCCCCAACGGTAGCCAATCTCCACAGATCGCCTCAGGCGATCTAAGCCAAATTCAATGCCGTGGCCTCAGCAGCTCAAAATCTTCCATCGTTTCAGGCGAAGTCCACATCGCCTCAGGCGTTCAACGCATCGCCTCAGGCGATCATGCCATCCCCTCGGGCGAACTCCCCCAGCGCGCGAGCCTCGGAGTCGCCTCTGTCGATGTGCGTGGCGATGTTGCTCCTGGCTGCCATCGCCTGGGGCGATCCATCCCACATTTTGCACATTCGATTTTCTTCAATTAAATCGCTTTTTAATCAATTAATCTGCACACTAAGTAGACACATTAGTATAACAAACACAAGTTTTGTTGATCATCAAAACTCAAAAATAATACGGAGATAAATTAAAGCATTAAACACAACCATGCGTTTAAGGCTCGGCATATAACAAAATACATACAAACTGAATTACCTTGGAATATACTTTTTGCTGACAATGTTGTGTTAATCGACGAGACAATGGCAGGGGTAAAAGCCAAATTGGAGTTATGAAGAGAGACTTTGGAATCCAAGGGTTTTAGATAAAGTTGGTCTAAAACGGATTATATGGAGTGCAGATTTAGTGGTCGTTCCTTTCGAGATTCCGGTGTTGTAGCACTCGGTGGTCAAGAGGTATCGATGAGCAGCAAGTTTCGATACCTAGGTTCAGTTATCCAAAAGGATGGAGAGATTGACAGACATTAACCACAAGATTCAGGCTGGCTGGTTGAAATGGAGAAACGCCACCGGAGTTCTATGCGATCGTAATATCCCGCTGAAATTGAAGGGAAAGTTTTATAGAACCCCGGTTAGACCCGGAATGTTGTATGGGACGGAATGTTGGGCATTCAAGAGGAATCACATCCAAAAGATGAGTGTTGCAGAGATGCGTGTGGTTCGTTGGATGTGCGGTAAAACCAGAAAAGATAAAATAAGGAATGAAGATATTCGAGCTGAAGTAGGTGTAGCTTGTATAAAAGAGAAGATGCAAGAAAGCCGCTTACACTGGTTTGGTCATGTTCGACGTAGGCCCAACAGTGCACCTGTGCGACGAGTGGAGTCCATGACGTAGGCCCAACAGTGCACCTGTGCGACGAGTGGAGTCCATGAATTTCGGCTAGTTCACGAGAGCAAGAGGACTGCCGAAGAAGAAATGGCTCGAAGTTATACGCAAAGATTTGGAGTGCAAGGGGATTATAGAAGATATGTTGACTGATAGAAGCGTTTGGAGAAGACTGACGCATGTGTCCGACCAGACTTGATTCTCTTTATTGTTCATGTAGCTTACCCCAATTCATTGGGATTAAAGTCTTAGTTGTTGTTGTAATAAATTATTTAAATTGTAAGTTAACATCATAGGTTGTGCTTGGATTAATGTTCGTTAACAGATTTTGAATTCGATAACTTGTTTAAACGAACAAAACTCAATCTCTATCAAATTAAGCAATTTCAAGTAATCGTGATGAATTTCAAATACACTCAATATGCGTGCCATTTGAAATCAATTTCTCAAATCTTTCCCCAAAATAAACATTCCTTACTGGATCCATCCGTCTATCGATACTCCTTTTAAATGTTTAATGAGAAAATTACCAAATGGTACCAGTTACAAAACAATAATTCAACATTAAATAAACATCTACTTTTCTACAAACTCAATTCAAATAGGTCCACTTTTTAATTTTATCCTATTTAAGGTTTCTTTTTTTTTTGTTTTTACTAAAATACCCACATTTAAAAGAACTAGGTCAACTAATTACTTGTTCAAAAAATCTCTTCCCTTCGCCAAATCTCTCCCTCCCACTCCCCTCAATCCCTGCCACCCACCGTCTCCACCTTCTCTCTCCTCCGTCAACGTTCCTTCCCTTCAGCCATGTATTCAAGGTACAATCACCATTAAAAACAGGGGGAAGAAGAGAGAAGCTATTCTAGGTGGTATCTTTTGTTCTTCGGAGAAGCTCTTCCATGTGCACGTCGGCTGTTTCCACCACATCCCGTACACTCCTCTTTTACTAGTACGGGTGTTGTTTTGAAACAACCATATGAAAATGAGTTTCTCCTTTTCTATTTCTCTTGCAGGTGCACGCATGCATTTAAGCGTGTACCTCTTTGATTTTCCATTGAAACAACCATGTTTTTCTTACTTTGTTGATAAAATGTTGTGCAGATTTACAGATTGTGTTTATGTTTATTAGGAAAAAATATAGAAGTTGAGGTTGTGATTAGTGCATTTGTTGTGAAATTTTAGTGGGAATTTGAGTTTTCTCTATTTTGTTTGTTGTTTGAGACATGAGATGTTCGATAAATTGTTTGAATGAAAATTTGGAAGTTTAGAGTGTGCACCGGTGCACCTGCTTAAGTGCACAACAAGTGCACCGGGTGCACCATTGCAATTGCTACAAGCATCGGTGTACGTAGGGCTATTATTTGTCCTTTCATCGAATAATTTTGAATTTCAAAGGCAAAACAAAAATATGGGGTGCACGTAAAAATGAATATGTAAATTCTTAAAGGTGCACGTAAAAAATTCAAAGGTGCACGAAAAATATTGGGGTGCACGAAAAAATTCAAAGTCACAAAACATTACATATTTACCGGTGCACGTGCAACAATAACAAGTTGCACGTGTTGCAAGTGCACCCCATGCACCCGGTGCACATGCTAAAAATGTTTAGTATTGATACTTATAACATATTTTAAAATTAAGTCCCAAACATTAATGTCATTTCTTCATAGCTAATTATCATCCAAATCCATTTGCATTTCCCTATTAGCTGCTTTCTTTATAAACTATATTCAATTGAAGATGGTCAGAGATAATGGAAGATAAGAAAAAAAAATTTGCAACTTTAACATAGATTTTAAAAAGTAAGCCTCTACCGCTGCACGCAAATGGAGAACCCCCCCAAACAATGATCTTATTTTGGGTTATCCGTGCAAGTAAAGTGAATATGTAAATTTCTTAAAGGTGCACGTAAAAAATTTAAAGGTGCACGCAAAAAATTGGTGTGCACCTAAAAATTCAAAGTTACAAAATACTACACAGTAACCGGTGCACGTGCTACAGTAACAGGGTGCATGTGCTACAGTACCACGATGCACGTGTTGTAAGTGCACACCATACACCCCGTGCACGTGCTACAGTAAATGGAGTGCACATGCTACAGTACACGCGGTGCACGTGTAGCAAATGCACCCCATGCAACAGTGCACGTGCTACAGTACCCCCTCGCGAGGGTTTTTATTGTCCTTTCATCTGGAAATGGACAATGCGAATTGAAGTTTTTTTGATGGATTGGATCAAAATTGTTTTACCTAGTAATATCAACCCAAATTTTGCCCATGTTTAATTTAATTAATTTGATTCGCGAGTTACTTTTAAATTTGTTGTAAAGCATGTTTATCTCGACTTAATATCATCAAATTCTCCAAAGTTGATGAAATTTGTTATGTGACATGTTATTCCAAACATTGTTAGTTTTAAGATATTTATGAAAGTGTGAAAAATTTAGTAAAAGGGGTGAAAAAACTTGGTCAAAATGGTTAGGTTACCAAGAACCGACAGCCATATATATAAAGTACTATCATCCTTGGAATTATGTTTAGGGGCAATTTCTCGACAAAATTTCTCAACAAATCACCACAACTTGAAGTGTGAAGATCGACAAGATTCTAGTTATTAAATATTTATCGGTGCACGTGCAACAATAACCAATTATGCGTGTTGCAAGTGCAGCTGCACATGCTGCAAGTACACCTATGCACCTGGTGCATGTGCTAAAAAGGTTTAGTATTGATACTTATAACATATATTTTAACAATTAAGTCCCAAATAGTAATGTTATTTCTTCATAGCTAATTAACATCCAAATCCATTTGCATTTCCATGTTAGCTGCTTTCTTCGTAAACTATACTCAATTTAAGATTGTCATAGATAATGGCAGATAAGAAAAAAAAAATTTGCAACTTTAATAGATTTTAAAAAGCAAGCCTCTACCGCCGCACGCAAATGGAGAACCCCCAAACAATGATCTGATTTTGGGTTATCCGTGCAAGTAAAGTGATATGTAAATTTCTTAAAGGTGCACGTAAAAAATTTAAAGGTGCACGCAAAAAATTAGTGTGCACCTAAAAATCAAAGTCACAAAATACTACACAGTAATCGGTGCACGTGCTACAGTAACAGGGTGTACGTGGTACAGCAACCACGATGCACGTGTAGTAAGTGCACACCATACACCCGGTGCACGTGCTACAGTAAATGGAGTGCACATGCTACAGTACACGCGGTGCACGTGTAGCAAATGCACCCCATGCAACAGTGCACGTGCTACAGTACCCCCGCAAAGGTTATTATTGTCCTTTCATCTGGAATGCGAATTGAAGTTTTTTTGGTAGATTGGATCAACATTGTTTTACCTAGTAATACCAACCCAAATTTTGCCCATGTTTAATTTAATTAATTTGATTCGTGAGTTACTTTTAAATTTGTTGTAAAGCATGTTTATCTCGAGTTAATATCATCAAATTCTCCAAAGTTGATGAAATTTGTTATGTGACATGTATTCCAAACATTGTTAGTTTTAAGAAATTTATGAAAGATTGTGAAAAATTTAGTAAAAGGGGTGAAAAAAGTTGGTCAAAATGGTTAGGTTACCAATAACTGACGGCCATATATATAAATTACTATCATCCTTGGAATTATGTTTAGGGGCAATTTCTCAACAAATCACCACAACTTGAAGTGTGAAGATCGACAAGATTCT
Source organism: Haberlea rhodopensis (assembly GCA_907163345.1). Taxonomy (NCBI): domain Eukaryota; kingdom Viridiplantae; phylum Streptophyta; class Magnoliopsida; order Lamiales; family Gesneriaceae; genus Haberlea; species Haberlea rhodopensis. The sequence continues at coordinate 47,819 of CAJQUN010000940.1, forward strand.
AGTTATTACAAACAAAAGTTCTAGTCAAACCTGACGCTAAATATTATTAATCGGTTCCATGAATTCCAGACGTGGGTGAGAATCATTTTATTCCATAGGTGAGATCATTTATTCAATGTAAGGAAATAACTCATTGTATCTCAAGAATATGTTCACAATTTTGCATGATCTAGGGTCCAAATTTGATTTGGATACGTGGGTCTATATAAAAATTAGACTCCACATATCCAAATCAAATTTAGACCCTTCGATCTAGTTTAAAGTAGTATTCTTATGCTAGGTTGAACTCATCCACATTTCTTTCAGTTGTCAGAGCACAAACAATATTAATATATTTACACCAAGTGAAAATTTTTGATGGAAGCGGCAATATAATGGTTAAAATTTATAAATAAACATGTTAGGTTAGAAAATGAGTTCAGAATTTTGCTGAATAAACGTTAAATTAATATTCGTTTTTTTATAATTTATAATTATTTATCTGGCTGAAGGCAATTTCCGGTTCAGAAGATTGAAGAATTTCGGCACACGGAAGTGTTACAGCAATTGCAAGCATTTAATTGCAAGAAATCAGCAGACTTAGAAAAACATTTTCATAAAAGTTGGGCTTAAATGATGTTATTGGCTGTTGGCACCATGTGCGGCAACATCAGATAGAAAATAGCAAAAAATAAAGAATAAAATGGACACCATAATTTATGTGGAAAACCCCTAAAAATATTAGGGTAAAAACCACGGGCAAGATGAAAAGATTCCACTATAATATTTTGTGGGTTCTCTCATTATTTTTTAAAGAGAACAACACTCTCAATATAGGAGAAAACTACCTTACAAATATTATAGAAATACATATTCAAATGTATATATATGAGAGAACATTCTGAAATGTGATGAATGAAATCAAAATAGAAGAGCTCTATTTATAGGGTTGAAAATGTGCATTAAATGCACATCTTCCAACTACCACCCTCACATCCGTCAACCACCAGTTGCCCTCATTAATGAGGACAGTCAGTCCATTTCTCCTATTTGGAGATTTGATTGAAAATCAAGCGCATCTCCACACTCTTTAATCCTGTCTTACCCCGTTGTTTACGTTTTTGTTAGGCCACTTGATGATCTGTACCACTCAAACTTATCAGTATTAACCGGCTTTGTCAGAAAATCAATTATGTTCTCATTCGTATGTATTTTCTGCATATCCACACTTTTGTCTTCTACTACTTCCCACCAAAGTGAAACTGTAATCCAACGTGTTTCGTCTTGGAATGAAAGACTGGATTCCTTGCAATGTGCAAGGCACTTTGACTGTCACAAAACAAAAAAACTTTCTCTTGTTTGTACCCGAGCTCCTTCAATAACCTTTGAATCCATATCTTCTCCTTGCAAGCTAAAGTAGCTGCCATATATTCTGCATCCGTTGTAGATAAAACTACAACTGTTTGCAGTTTTGAAACCTAGCTTACTGCTCCTCCTGCAAGTGTAAACACATAACCAGTAGTGGATTTTCTTTTATCCAGCTCACCTGCATAATCTGAATCCACATAGCCCCTGAGTGTAAAATCTGATTCTCCATAACATAATGCAGCATTCAAGGTACCCTTGATGTATTTAAGGATCCTCTTAACTCTACTCCAATACTCTCGTCCAGGATTCGTCATGTACCAACTGGCTGCTCCCACTGTTTGTGCAATATCTGGTCTTGTACAGATCATAGTGAACATTAAACTTCCCACCTTGATGCATACGGTACTCGAGCATTTCCATCCTCTCTGCTTCACTTCTAAGACACATCTGGGAGGATAACTTGAAGTTAACAAGAAGAGAGGTAGAAATTGGCTTACAATCTTGCATGTTGAAGCGTTGCATGTTTTTCTTCAAATAATTTCTCTAGGAAAGCCAAATCTTTCTGTCACTCCTGTCTACGTGAACTTACATCCCTAAAATCTTGTTGTTGGTCCCAAGTCCTTCATATAGCCAACTGCGCCTTCAATTCTTGGACTCAAACTTTGTTGGGACCTGCGACCAACATGTTGTCCACGTACGACAAAAAATGATAAAATCATCATTCCTAGATCTCTAGAAATATGTGCAAGGATCTGCATTGAGTTTATTGTACCCAAGGCTCATGATATAGGAATCAAATCTCTTGTACCAACACATCGGCGCCTGTTCGAGAGCATACATAGATTTGTTCAACCTGCAAACCAAGTTTTCTTTGCCTATTTCAGCAAAACCTTCTAGTAGGAACATATAGATTTCTTCTTCAAGATCACCATGAAGAAATGCCATTTTCACATCTAGCTGCTCTAGATGCAGGTCAAACACCGCACAATAAGCCAATACTATTCTCACTGTTGTAAGCCGGACAACAGCAGAAAATATCACGTTGAAGTCGATACCTTCTTTCTGAGCATATCATTTCACCACCAATCTTGTACGATATCTCTCCACTTGATTATTGCCATCTCGCTTGATCTTATATACCCATCCGTTACCGATGACTTTGTATCCTCGTGGTAGTGTAACAAGATCCCAAGTTTTGTTATTGTCCAAGGCTTCCAATTCTTCCTCCATTGCTGTCATCCACAGGGATACATCCGAACTTCGAGTAGCCTCCTGGAAACTAGATGGCTCACCATCCTCTGTTAATGTTTTCAGTAACATAATATGAAAGCCAACCCGGTGGTCTCCTCCCGCGAGTAGACTGCCGAACTTTGGAAACCTTCGACTCAGCTGGTTCTTGTTCCTCGTGCTCTGGTAATACCTCAGAAGAAACTTGATCTTCGTCTGTCATTTTCTACCTGAGTTGTAGTAGTATCTGAATTGTGCATTTGTCTCCCTTCACTTTATCTTCCTCGAAGATAAAATCCATGCTGATAATAAGTTTATTGGCAGTAGGGTACTACAAATTATACACATTAACACCATCAGCATATCCCAAGAAGATACACTTTCTGGATTTAGAATCCAACTTCGATCTTTCTAGTTCATTGTACTAAACGTACACCGGACTTACAAATGTATGTAGCCGAGAATAATCCACCGGCTTTCCAGTTCACACCTCCATCGGAGTCTTCAGATCAACCCTTACTGATGGAGAACGATTAATAATATAACTGGCGGTCTTGACTGCTTCTGCCCAAAATGACTTGGCTAGACCTGCAGTCGTCAGCATAGTTGTAGCGTGTAACGTATCGCAAGCGTACGATGTCAAGTTTTAGTATATGGATATGAATACGGATGTTGAACCCATGAAGATTGATCTATAGTATTAACTAAATGTTGTGCTAGATGGTCTTAATCCTATTTAGAAAAACGAGTAGTAGTTGTTGTTTGTTAAATAAATTAAATCACTAACTATAAGTGCACAACTCAAGAGAATTAATTATGAGAAGGATTCTAGAGGTCCGATTTCACTTGATTATCAACTATGATTCTTATGATCAATTACAATATTATAGATTTATCTAGTTTATTAGCCAAGAATTATTAATTATTTCCTATTCCCTTTCCCAAGTGATAGTAGAAGTTATTATTAAATATCAACCTTGATATCCCTATCTAAGATCAATTATTAAACAATGTTGATTGCACAATAATTCTTTCAAAGGCTTCAATGGAGTTATACGTCTTTCGACGATATAAACATCCACGATGTGTTTTCCTATGTCCTGTTCACAATCCCCACTCTCGAGTGATAGATCACAAACAAATATGACAATTTAATCAATGATCAGTCAATTAAATTGCATTCAAATCAAGAAACACAAATAAACCATGTGATAAATCCTAATATATAAATCAATCAATCCAAAACATAATATCCAAACAAGCTACGTCTTCCCCCCTAGAAAAAATGGATTAGTTCATCATAGAATTGATAAAACACAGAGATATGTCTGAAAAATTCATAAAAGAACTAAAGTAAGAGATACAAAAAGATATGGAAGCAATTCTCCGTCTCCAGATGAAAGCCGCCTTTCGTTTTGTGATGAAATCCTTGCCATTGGAATAGAGTTTTAAACCTAGCAGCCGCTAATAATTAATGGGCCTTAATCACGCAGGGATCGATCTCCATTTTCAGATCGGTCGCCGCGTCTTACTTGTTTTCAGAAAATTTGTTTTGGCGATCGACCGCAACTTTCATAGCGATGGATCGCTGAATCTCGTGAATTACTTCCCAACACACTATCCATAGATATTGGTCGCTCCTTTTCCAGAAATCAGTCGATGTCCTTTTTCTTCTAAAGAGAACGATCTCTGTCTTTGTAGAGATTGATCTCTATTCCAAATCTTATTCTTGGCCCAACTTTTTCTGATTTCTTTCTATGATAATGTTTCAATCGTTGGCCATTGACTTGAAAAGATCGGCCATCCTTGCATTTCAACTCAATTGCTCCATATGATGACACTTTCTCAATGGTGAATGGTCGCGACCACCTAGATTTCAGTTTTCCTGGGAACAGCTTGAGGCGTGAATTAAATAAAAGCATTTGTTGCCAAGGTATAAACTCTTTTCTCAAAATCTTACTATCATGCCATTTCTTGGTACGCTCTTTATAAATCTTTGCATTCTTACAAATCTTTGCATTCTCATAGACGTCGTTAAGAAATTCATCAATCTCGTTTAACTGTAAGACTCGTTGTTCGCCTGAAGCCTTGATATCAAAATTCAGTCTCTTGATTGCCCAGTAAGCTCGATGTTCCAACTCCACAGGCTTGTGACATGCCTTTCCAAAGACTACGCGAAATGGAGACATACCACTGGGTGTCTTGAAAGCGGTTCCGTATGCCCATAGTGTATCATCTAACCTTACAACACAATCCTTTCGGTTAATGTTGACTGTCTTTTCCAAGATTTGTTTAATCTCCCGGTTGGAGACCTCAGCCTGTCCATTTGTCTGTGGATGATATCCAATGCTACCTTATGCCTCACATCATATTTTGCAAGAATGCATTGAAGATCTTGTTGCAAAAATGTGTCCCCTCATCATTTAGAATTGCTCTAGGAGTGCCAAACTTGGTGAATATGTTCTTTTGCACAAATTTGACCACTACATGAGCATCATTGGTTGGTGTGACAATCGCTTCTACTCACTTAGAGACATAGTCCCCGACCAGTAAGATGTATGAATGTCCACATGAAGGTGGGAATGGACCCATGAAATCAATACCCAAACATCAAACAGTTCTACCTCCAAAATATTTGTTAGTGGTGGTTCATGCCGTTTTGAAATATTACGAAGACGTTGACAACGATCACCACTTTTCACCAATGTATAACTATCACGATGTTGTTGGCCAATAAAAACCCGATTGAAGTACCTTAGAAGCGGTTCTTGATGCACCAAAGTGTCCTCCATAGGGTGTTGAATGACACTTTTACAGAATTTCCTTAGCTTCTTCTTTAGAAAACACCGCCAAATTTGATCTGCACAACGTCTGAATATATACGGTTCATCCCAGAAATAATGCTTAATATCATGCAAGAACTTCTTCATTTGTTGATAACAAAAATCTGGAGGTAGTACACCACATGACAGATAATTAACAAAATCAGCAAACCATGATGACTTAGTACTAACCTCAAAAAGATGTTCATCGGGAAATGTTTCTAGGATGACTCCTCTTTCAGTGTTATCCTCTAACTCCAGACGAGAGAGGTGGTCCGCTACCAAGTTCTTACTACCCTTCTTATCTAAAATCTCAAAATCGAATTCTTGTAGCAACAGAATCCATCTAATCAGTTGAGGTTTTGCATCCTTCTTTGCAAACAAATAGCGAATGGCCGCATGATCTGTGTAGACAGTGACTTTTGTCCCAATAAGATATGATCTGAATTTGTCAAAAGCAAACACTACAACTAACATCTCTTTCTCAGTTGTAGTGTAATTTTGTTGAGTGCCATCGAGGGTTCATCTAGCATAATAAATTGCTCTAAATATCTTGTCCTTCTTTTGTCCTAGCACATCACCAACAACATAATCGCTTGCATCGCACATCAACAAAAATGGCTCATTCCAGTCTGGCACTATGATGATTGTGGCTGAAATTAATGCATCCTTCAACCTGTTAAATGCATGCAGACAAGAATCATAAAAAATAAAAGGTGAGTTCTTTTCCAGCAAATTACACAAAGGTTTAGCTCTTAGAAAAATCTTTAATAAATCTACGATAAAACCCGGCATGTCCAAGAAAACTCCTAATTGCTTTTTCATTTTTCGGTGGTGGAAGTTTTTCAATTGCCACAATCTTAGCTCTATCAACCTCAAGTCCTTGAAAAGACACTTTATGGCCAAGCACAATACACTCTTGCACCATAAAGTGTCACTTCTCCCAATTCAACACAAGATTCTTTTCCTGACATCTCTACAACACAAGTGACAAGTTATGCAAACAGTGATCATAAGAGGAACCAAATACCAAAAAATCATCCATGAAAATTTCTAATATCTCCTCCACCATGTCAGAAAAGATAGACATCATGCACTGTTTGAAGGTAGCAGGTGCGTTACAAAGGCTAGATGGCTTTCTTCTAAAAGCATAAGTGCCAAAGGGACACGTGAAAGCCGTCTTTTCTTGATAATCGGAGTCTATGGCAATTTGATTGTACCCTGAATAACCATGTAAAAACAACAACAATATTGATAACCATCTAACATGTCAAGCATCTGATCAATAAATGGTAGGGGAAAGTGATCCTTCCTCGTGGCTTTATTGAGTCTTCGGTAGTCAATGCACACTCGCCATCCAGTCACAGTTTGAGTTGAGATTAACTCATTATTTTCATTCCTTACCACTGTTATCCCTCCATTCTTGGGCACAACTTGGACTGGGGAAACCCAAACATTGTCTGAAATAGCATAGATAATCTCAGCATCTAACAATTTAAGCACTTCTGCTTTCACTACCTCCTTCATTGCCGGATTCAACCGCCTTTGATGATCAATATAAGGAGTATATGAGTCCTACATGAGAATTTTATGCATGTGAAAAGACTGGCTAATCCCCTTTATATCAGAAATCGACCAACCCAGAGCAGATTTGAATGTCCTTAAGATGCCTAGTAATTTATCTTTTTCAACAGAAGTAAGATATTAAGATATAATTACCGGGTATGTCGAATTCTCACCCAAGAAAGCATAAGATAGGTGCTCATGTAGTGCTTTAAGCTCTAGACTGGCCATTTTGATGTCTTATTTTGATGTATAATGTACATCCTCCTTTGTCAGCTCGACAATAGTCTCCTTTTGCAAGCTTTCAAGTGCCTCAACTTGCTCACTAAGGTCACTTTCAGCTTCTTCCACTTGCATAATAGAATTAGCGATGAACTTCGCCAAGGAATCCATATGTGGTGTTCCTACATAACAATTAAGCACGCATGAGTCAATAACATCTACAAAATTGCAAGTGCTTACCTCTTCAGGTCCTTTGGAGCTTTATAAATATTGAACATTACTTCTTCACCCCCAACTCTTAAGGATAACTCACCCTTTTGAACATCTATCAAAGCTCTTCATATTGCCAAAAATGGTCTCCCCAATTAATGGAACATCACTATCATATCAAGTACCACAAAGTCTGCATGGAAAATGAATTTATCCACTTTGACAAGTACATCCTCAATTATTCCTCTAGGATATGTAAGAGATCGATCTGTCAATTGCAATGTGATGGTGGTAGGTTTCACCTCTCCAAACCCCAATTCCATTAAAACAGATAGAGGCATCAAATTAATTCTAACACCTAAATCACATAATGCTTTATTAAATGTAGAACTACCAATGATGCAAGGAATAGTAAAACTCCATGAATCCTTTAATTTTGGGGTAGTTTCTTTTGCAAGATCGCACTGCATTCCTCTGTCAGATTTACCATCTCAAAGTCTTCTAGCTTCCTATTTCTTCCCATCACAACCTTCATAAATTTTGCATAGTTGGACATTTTTGCAAAGCATCAGGAAAATGGATGGTTATGTGAATTTTCTTGAAACTTTCCAAAACTTTGCAAACTGATCATCGATTTCCTTCTTTCTAAATGTTGAGGATATAGAAGAGTAGGTTTAAACATTGGAGGTTGAAAGGGTTGAGTGTCATGCTGATCCTTTTCGACATCCTTAGAGGTTCCAACTGGCTTTGAAGTTTCTTCATTATCTGTATGCACAGACTCTGTTTCTTCTCTTTTCCACTTCTCAATTTAACAGCCTTACATTGCTCCTTATGGTTGACCTCGTGTTGCTAGGAAATGTCTCCGATTGTTGATGATTCATCGCATTTGCAAGTTGACCCATCAATACCTCTAAAAATTTCATTGTGGCACCCATATTGTTCATTTGAGTCTTAATATTGTTCAGCCTCGTCTCATTATGTTCAAACTTATTGGAGGATTCAGTTACAAAAGTACCAACTAAATCTTCAAAAGAAGGCTAACCTTCATTGTTCTGAGATGTATATCCAGGAGGTGGGTTCAAAGCATTCTTGTTATTGGCATAGGAAAAATTCTCATGATTTCGGTATCCAAGATGATATTGATTAGGCACAGGATTACCTTGATAGTTGTTTGGATACCGACTGTTCACGAATTGAGCTTGTTCTTGGTTCGGATCCTCTAGAGTTAATGACACACTAGCAGTGATGACGGCGGACTCAATAGTAGGTGGAGTCCCTTGCTTGTTTATGAGTGTTACCTGCGTAGTATGAGCAACCAGTTGTGCAGATAATGCAGTAAATTGATCAACTTAGTATATACTTGCGGGTTTCACACCATTGCTCGCTCGGTTGGCCATTGATAATTGTTGGCAGCCATTTGCTTGAGTAATTCATATGCCTCCTTGGCTGTCTTGTAGAAAAGAGTTCCTTCTGCTGCAGCATCCAATATGATTCTAGTGGGACCGTTCAATCCATAGTAAAACAACTGGATTTGTACCCAGCTCTCATAGTTATGCTGTGGGTATTTTCTGAGGAAGTCTTTGAAACGTTCTCATGACTCATACATCTGTTCATAATCATGCTGCTTAAAGGTGCTGATCTCGCTCCTTAACAAAGCTGACTTTGCTGGTGGAAAGAACTTTGCCAGAAATTTGGATGACATGTCATCCCATGTCATGATACTACCAATTGGCAAAGATTGAAGCCAACTTCTTGCTTGATCCCGAAGAGAGAACGGGAACAGTCGCAGTCTGATGATGTCCTCAGTAACACCATGTATCTTTATAGTGTCTGCTATCTCAAGAAAGATCATCAGATGGAGATTAGGATCACTCACAGCTGAACCCCAGATTTGGTTTTGCTGCACCAAGTTGATCAATGTTGGCTTCAGTTCAAAATTGTTTGCACTGATGGTCTGGCAAGCAATGCCGGAGTAGTTATTATTGATCACTGGTTTAAAGATATCTCTAATAGCTATTGGAACAGCTTTGGCATCGTGATTTTCAGCAGCTATTTGACTCAACTCGTACCTTCTTTCTTTACGTAGTCGTCGAGCAGTTCTTTTGATTTCGGAATCAGATAAAAGTAATTCAAGCCTTGTATATCGCCGCATACACTGCAAAAATCAAGGAAAAAAATATATCTAAAGTACTAAATAAATTAAAAGTTCTAAATCAAAACTAAGATGACTTGGCGCAATATTAGAATTAAACTATATTATTCAATCCCCATCAACGGTGCCAAAAACTTGTTGCGTATAAAATGTATCGCATGAGTATGATGTCAAGTTTTAGTATATGGATATGAATATGGATGTCGAAGCCACGATGATTGGTCTATAGTATTAACTAAATGTTGTGCTAGATGGTCTTATCCTATTTAGAAAAATGAGTAGTAGTAATTGTTTGTCAAATAACGTAAATAACTAACTAAAGTTGCACAATTCAAGAGAATTAATTATGAGAAGGATTCCAGAGGTCCAATTTCACTTGATTATCAACTATGTTTCTTATGATCAATTACAATATTATAGATTTATCTTAGCCACAAATTCTTAATTATTTCCCACTCCCTTTCAAAAGTGATAGTAGAAGTTATTATTAAATATCAACCTTGATATCCCTAGGCTAATTTAAAAAAATAATATCAATTAAAAAAATAATTTCAAAAATATTGTTAAATAATTTTTTTTACAACTTTATAGTAAAACGCATGAAAACGCATGCTGTGCATGCGTTTGTCACAGACACACATTGACGGTGTCAGTGTGTGTTTCTGTGACAACATTGAATGCGTTTGTTCTTTTTTTTTTTTTTTTTTTTTTAAATGTGAATTTAATTTTGTAAACAAAAAAAAATTTATAATAATTTTTTCAAAAAAATATTTTATTTGAAAAAATTTTTGGCAATCCAAAATATACAATCGATGTATTTTTTTTACCTTTTCTAATTGGTTTATAATTTTTATTATTTAAATTTTTTATATATTTGGTTTATGATTTAAGATAATTTTTAAAATTAAAATAAATTTAAATTTTTGCATTAATTTTTTAACTAGAAATATTTTTTTTAATGTGAGTAATGTAAAATGATATATTATTTACATTAAATTTAGATATTTTATATAAATAATATAACATAATGTAAGTTTATACAATTTAATTCAAGTTGACGAGGCTAGTAAATATTATTATCTATAAAAGTTGCATTGCACCATCGATATTTGGTCAAAATCATTGCGCAAGACCCAGTCAAAATAATAATTAAAATGATGATGTTGATGTTGATGTTGATGATGATGATGATAATTGTTGAGCCTTAAACGCATGGTTGTGTTTAATGCTTTAGTTTATCTCCGGATTACCCTAAGGAAGAACAAATATCGATGGTGCAATGCAACTTTTATAGATAATAATATTTACTAGCCTCGTCAACTTGAATTAAATTGTATAAACTTACATTATGTTATATTATTTATATAAAATATCTAAATTTAATGTAAATAATATATCATTTTACATTACTCACATTAAAAAAAATATTTCTAGTTAAAAAATTAATGCAAAAATTTAAAGTTATTTTAATTTTAAAAATTATCTTAAATCATAAACCAAATATATAAAAAATTTAAATAATAAAAATCATAAACCAATTAGAAAAAGGTAAAAAAAATACATCGATTGTATATTTTGGATTGCCAAAAAAAATTTTCAAACAAAATATTTTTTTGAAAAAATTATTATAATTTTTTTTTGTTTACAAAATTAAATTCATATTTAAAAAAAATAAGAAAAAACGCATTCAATGTTGTCACAGAAACACACACTGACACCGTCAGTGTGTGTCTGTGACAAACGCATGCACTAAAAACACATGCTGTTCATGCGTTTTAATATAAATTTGTAAAAAAAATTTATTTAATAATAATTTTGAAATTATTTTTTTAATTGACATTATTTTTTTAAATTAGCCATATCCCTATCTAAGATCAAATATTAAACAATATTGATTGCACAATAATTCTTTCAAAGGCTTCAATGGAATTATAAGCCTGTCGACGATATAAATATCCACGATGTGTTTCCACATGTCCTGTTCACAATCCCCTCTCGCGAGTGATAGATCACAAACAAATATGACAATTCAATCAATGGGCAATTAATTAAATTGCATTCAAATCAAGAAAACACAAATAAACCATGTGATAAATCCTAATATATAAATCAATCAATCCAAAACATAATATCTAATCAAGCTACGTCTTCTCCCTAGAAAGAAGGGATTAGTTCATCCTAGAATTGATAAAACGCAGACATGTCTGAAAAGTTCATAAAAGAACTAAAGTAAGATATACAAAACGATATGGAAGCAATTCTCCGTACCCAGATGAAACCCGCCTTTGTTTTGTGATGAAATCATTGCCATGGAATAGAAGCAGCATCCTCAATGTGTCTTGCCCTTGATAGAGTGTCAAAAGTCCCCCAAAGGAATCATAGTCTTCGAGTTTTAAACGTAGCAACCGCTAAAAATTAATGGGCCTTAATCACGCAGCGACCGATCTCCATTTTCATAAAGATAGGTCGCCACGTCTTTTTTTTTTCAGAAAATTTGTTTTGAGATCGATCGCCACTTTCATAGCGATCGATCGTTGAATCTCGTGAATTACTTCCCAACACACTGTCCACAGAGATCGGTCGCTCCTTTTCCAGAAATCAGTCGCTGTTCTTTTTCTTCTAAAGAGAACGATATATGTCTTTGTAGAGATTGATCTATGTTCCAAATCTTATTCTTGTCCCAACTTTTTATGATTCATTTGCCTTGCCTTCACCTTGTTCCACAGTTCTTGTTATTTCATGCTCTTTTCATCATCTTATCATTCATCTTCACCTAGATTCCTGAAAACACAAAAACCAACACAAAATGCATAATTTTGAACCAAAACCCAACATCAATCCAAAAGAAACGAAATAAATAATAAGTGCAAAAACGCACTTATCAATAGCTCTTGTTCTGCTAACAATGTTTTAATCCGCTCTGCCGCTCCATTTTGCTTAGGTGTTTAAGCCGTCATGAATTGCCTTTTGACGTCCTCTTGTTGACAATATGCATCAAATTCATCAATGGTATATTCTCCTCCATTATCAGTCATCAAACACTTGATCTTCTTTTCAGAGTCAAGTTCAACCTGGGCTTTGAACACCTTGAAGACTGGAAAAACATCTCATTTTTTCTTGATTGGATACACCCAGCATCTTCTAGAGAAATCATCAATGAACGAGACAAAGTATATAGCTCCTCCTAGAGATACAATCGTTGCCTTACAAACATTAGAATGAATCAGCTCCAATATATCGTTGCTCTTAGCAGTAGATGTGTCAAACTTTAGTATGTACTGTTTACTAGTAACACAATCTCACAAAAGGGTAGAATTACTTTTATAAGCCCCGGCAGCATCCGTTGAAAGCCTTTTCTACCTTCATTTTCACAAGCGCGTCTTTCACGATCTTCATGATCCCATTTTCGATACGGTCTTGCACCCGAGATCGTCCAATTGTCACAAAGACAAAAGATTCTTTATTAGACCCTTCACGTGTCGTGCCTCATGTATGGTGTTAATAGTACCATCAAACATTTTAATTTTGATAGTTCCAACCCCAGCTATTTACAAGACATGATCATTTCACATGAATACAGATCCTCCTGAGACTAGTTCATATTGGTCGAACCATTCTCTCCGAGACGTCTGTGCCATGTCACTCTTGAGTTCGTGTCTGCCTTCCGCAACAGTTGCTGCTTTGCTGAACAATATTTCACCACCGTCTGAGGTACTGGTAACATTTTCTTGGGAATCTTTTTCAGTATTCTTCTTACTCGTACAATCTTCTTGAAGTGCCTTTTACCACCATACTTATAGCAGCAATAATTCTTCTTCTTGCTTTTGGATTTTGAACTACCATGTTTGTGGCTCCCATGGAGTCACGCTCCTTCTATCTTCCTCTCAACATCCTCAAAGCCTCTGCCTGCTTCGAACTTGCCAACCTCTATTCCTTGTTTGTGCGCCGACTATCCTATTCAAGAACCACGGCTGCAACATTGTTGAAGACTAACATATCGGTAGTAATATTGTTGGTTAGATTGATGATGAGTTGATCGTATGAATCCGATAGACTTTGAATTAGAAGCTCCGCACGTTCGGCTTCCTCTATTTATGCCCCAAAGTAGTGAGCTGGGCAAATAGAGTGTTCAAAGTATTGATATGGTCGGTCACCGACGAGGATTCCAACATCCGACGAGTATACACCCTCCTCTTTAGGAAAATCTTGTTGTGTAGTGACTTGGCCTCGTACAGATTTGTCAAAGTATCCCAAATATATTTTGCATTTGTTATTTCGTGTATACTTAACAATGCCCCATCTACTAAAGCCAGAAGCAAATTGACAATAGCATTAGCGTCCATCTCGTCCACTTCTCATCGTCCATGCCCTCTGTGGGCCTATCTCCAATAGCCGCCAAGCAGCTATCTTTTCGTAAAACTGCTTGCATCTTCATTTTCCACAACATGAAATTGCTTTCGTTGAAGTTTTCAATCTCGAACCTTGCCGTCATCTTGATAACAATAAAATTGCTTCAAACAAAAAATATCTCAAAAAATCTTTTATGATGTGGAAGATCAGTCAAGTCTGCAACCACAGAGTATACTTAGAATTTTAAAGATTTTTACAATGATGCTCTGATACCACTTGTTGGCCGCAGTCGTGGCAACATAAGATATAAAATAGTGGAAAAATAAAGAATAAAATGGACACCAGAAGAGAACCACAGGCAAGATGAAAAGATTTCATTATAATATTTTGTGGGTTACAACATATCACTATCTTTTAAAAAGAACAACACTCAATATAGGAGAAAACTACCTCACAAATTATAGAAATACACACTTAAATGTATATATGAGAGAACACTCTGAAATGTGATGAATGAAATGAAAACAGAAGAGCTCAATTTATATGGTTGAAAATGTGCATTAAAATGCACATCATCCAACTACCATCCTCCCATCCACCAATCACCAGCTGCCGAGGACAGCCGATCAACATCGGCTTAGAAAGAGTTTTGAATGTTAATAATCAAGACTGATTTACCTCTCTATATACCCGATGGATCTATATACCCGATGGATTCAAGATTAAAGATTGCAAAGACAATTTTGACATATGCAACATCCAAAAATTCAAACTCTATGCTTTCCGGTCAACGAGGTGCATACCCATTAACCTGTGATCCGAGCAAGTCCCAACAAACTTAGAGATTATGTATTAATTACTTTTGTTGATTATTAAAAAGTCTAAATCAATTCCATTTGTATTTAGGTGAGGTATTGATGTAATCCCAAAAGTATGATAGTCAAAAGTTGTGATTAGCACTTGAGTGTAGTAATACCATGATTATGGTGTAATAGAAAATACAATGTTGAATGACGGCGGGGTTCGAGATAAAAAAAAATTGAATGGAAGCAATTTTATGTTGTCAAAAATGAAGATACAAGCAAGGATTGTTGGTTGACGATTATTGGAGATAGACCGAACGATATCACAGACAATGAACAGTGAAATGAGAGAACAACTCGAAAGTATATCTTCTTGGCATCTGTTGATGGTGTGAAGGATATCGTTTGTGGGACCCTGCTACCTACAAGCTTTTCATCAGCATGTAAGATATAGTAAAGGGAAACAAATGCATACTATTACTCTTACAATTCATGTGGAAAATAAGACAGACGGAGATTAAATTTCTTCTGAGGCAACTATAGAGCACGAAGAACAATAAACAGTCGGTCAAAGTTTTTTAAAGTTGGCAGAGAACTCAAGAGAGGAGATCACCAAGTTGGTTTTTAGATTATGAAAACACTATTGCATACTGATAGAGGGTGGTCAGTCATCGAGTTTCCATGAGGGTACTCAAAGCTCGGTTATATCCCTGTGGATGACAGTCATGCAGGAAGAATTGAAAGCTTTGGACATGAATAAGATTTGGGATCTTGCTACACTACCACGATGAAGGAAAAGCCATGGTAACATGTGAACCCACAAGATCATACGAGATGACAGTAACCAAGTGGAGTGATATCATCAAAATTGGTGTTGGAAGGAAATGCTCAGGAAGAAGGTATTAACTTCAATGAGATATTTTATCCTATGATTCGGCTACAACAGTCGGAGTAATACTGCCATTGTGTATGGTATTACTGTTAGACCATATCTAGAGCAGCTAGATGTGAAAACAACTTTTTTCATTGAGATCTTGAAGAAAAATCTATATCCTCCAACCATAAGCTTTTTGTGGAAAAAGGCAAAGAAAACTTGGTTTGCATATTGAACAAATCTCTATACGGTCTCAAACAGGCGTCGATGTGTTGGTACAAGAGATTTGATTCATATATCATGAGTCTTGCGTACAACAGACTTAATGCAGACTCTTGTGCATATTTCAAGAGGTCTGAGGATGGTGATTATATCATTTTACTGTTATACGTAGACGACATATTGGTAGTAGGCCCAACAAAGATCGAGTCCAAGAATTGAAGGCATAGTGGGCTATGTAATTTGATATGAATGACTTGGGACAGACAAACAAGATTCCAAGAATTCAAGTTAATAAGAGAAAGAGTAGCAGGAAGAATTGGCTTTCCCAAAAAATTATTTGAAGAAAATCTCGCAAATTTTCAACATGCAATACCGTAAGCCAATTTCTACCACTCTTCCAATTAAATTCAAGTTATCCTTCGAAATGTGTCCTAGAAGTTAACAATGTGGATGGAGATGTCTCGAGTATAGTATGCATCAACAACTGGAGGTCTAATGTTCGTTATAATTTGTACACATTAGACATTGCACAAGCAGTGAGAGTTATCAATTGGTACATGGTGAATCCTGGGAGCATTAAGATGATCATTAGATAAGGTAACTAATTGATGCATTATGTTATGAAAGATCAGATTTTAAACTCGGGGGCTTTGTGGATTCAGAATATGCAGAAGACTCAGGCGGATGAGAACCTAGCTGATGTTCTGACCAAGCCGATCAATACTGATAAGTTTGAGTGATGGAGATCCTCAAATGGCCTAATAGAAATGTAAGCAGTAGGGTATTAAAATGATGTATAGAGATATGTTTGATTCTCAGCAAGTCTACAAGTGGGAGAAAAATGTTGACTGTTCAAGAAGTGGTTGAAACTTGCAAATTAAAAAAACATGAATCATTAATGTCAGATTGGCTAAAGTTTGGCAGCACAAACTTGAACAGTTGTTTCATACGGGACAAATTCAAATATAAATAGAGAATACTTCCCAATTCCAAACCATCTCATTTCAAGTTTTCTTTTCTCATTTCTCTTGTTTAATTCTATAATGTAATTTTATCATATATTGAGAGTGTTATTGATAGTGAGTTGTTGTGATCCACATGAAAGATTATAATTGAATCTTTCCATCTTCCCCGCTGTTTTTACCCTAATAATTTTAGAGGTTTTTCATGTAAATTGTGGTATTCATTTTATTCTTTATTTTCAATATTTTCTATCTCATGTTGCTGTACCTGGGGCAAACATTGTTGTATTGTTTTTTTTTTTTCTGATTCAACAAAAAAATAGGTTTTCTCCCATATACATTTTGGTTTGTAACTGATTGAATCACATACATGGTATGGTTTGTAAATGATTGCATTCTAATTTAAAGCATAAGAGGTTTTTTCTTAAAAAGAAAGTTTCGGGTTTCGAGTATCTGAAACCAGTATTCGGCTACCTGATTTATTCGAATCCGGGTATGAAAATCCGGATTACCTGACCCGGTTCCGACCCTATTAAGAGGAACATAGTTCCACCTTTGATATAAATTAAATTCAATAGTTCTCAGACCTACTATAGTGTTGGAGACATGTCAAAAATCTTGGATTTGTTTCCATTGATGTTGGTAGGGTAGCCAATTTCACGATTAAAAAATTGTTTAGTCGTTTTAGACAAATTTGAATGTTGCTTTTCTCTTACCCGCAATTCTAGAAAACAACATAAGAAATTAACAAGTGGCTAGTTAAATAATTAAGTGCTATAACAATTGTTTTCAAATCGCGGGTTTTTGTTTAAGATGATCATTTGCTTAATGATACATTTATTTATGAGTAATAAAAAATATAAATAGCATATTATATAATTAATTAAGTTACACGCAATTACTACGTGTGCATTATGTATCGAGACAGAATATCATGTAATGACCCATTAGAGGTGTCGTGTTTGATTTCAAATCTATGTCATACGATCAATAAAATATTTAAATGAGTGAAATTTAAGCACCAAAATGTAAATAAAGAATGAGATTGATAGATCTGACCACGTTCAGAATCGTCGATTTGACGGTTCAAAAAACATCGACCATTAACCTTAACCTTCCTTGACGGTTCCAGTTATAGTTAATGACCGTCGGTTTCGATTTCGGTTCCGATTCCGGTTAATGTTTGACCATTTCTTTTATAAAAAAAGAGAAACTATTATAAAAATTTGAAAAAAAGTGTAAAAAGTATTTAATTGAATAAAATAATGTGAAATAAATTCAAACTCAAATAATCAAAATGTGTAAGATATATTTGTTTGATTAATATATATATATAAATTATAACACTCTATCTAGATCAACAATACTCTTATAGCTTAGTTGTTGAAGCTAATTGTTTCATGAGTTCAAATCTACATTAGATATAAAAAAATATTGAAATAAACCATTTGAAACGTCGGTTAACCGGCGATTCATGGGTTAGAAAAATTATGACCCTTAACTGGCCTACCTATAGCCTGACCGGTTATGGGTCCGACCCTTTTAATCGTTGACCCAGTTAATCAATTTCGGGATGGTTAATTGTTATTTATGGCCTTTGATCGGGTTTATCGATTGACATCAATATTTTTTATTATTCCACTAATTCACCGGTCTTTAATGATGCTAACATCATGGTTTTATTAATGGTTTCCGGGGGACAGCGCTTTTGGATTTTAATATGGCAATATTCTTATCCAATATTTACATGGGCGACATCCACCGAATCTGCCACACGGGGGCAAATGTGCCAGCGTTGATTTAACCCAATTTTCCTCTCCTTCTCCGATTATATGTACTTCAATTAAAGTATTCTTTCCCAACCTAAACACTAATCAATGGAATCTCAACACTAGATTTCAAACGCCGTTGATGTGGACTATTCCTCAACTCTCCAATTCCGATATACCAAATTCAGTCAACAAAAAAATGCACAAAATCACTTATCCAAAGCTGCAATACAAGAAATTCATCCTTGTAAAAACGTGGTTTCTTGCGTTTGTGGTGGTTGGATTGGTCGGCGGCGTGATTCTGATTGGTACCCATCTAGGGGCCTCAAGTTCTTTCTTGCTCTCATGTGGCCAAGGAAGTGATGAGTGGGAAACAAAGAATCCCGGCAACGCTACGTCGCTCCAGATGGAAGCGATTCGCTACTACGCGACATTGCATGTGGTCCCGCAGCAATCTTTCGACGAGATCACTGTATCGTTCGACGTTCTCAGTGCTACGACGCCTTGCAATTTCCTTGTTTTCGGGCTGGGCCGCGATTCGCTCATGTGGGCGTCGTTGAATCCACGAGGCACCACGTTATTCCTGGAGGAGGATCCCAAGTGGGTTCAGACAGTGTTGAAAGACGCGCCTTCTCTGATGGCGGATACCGTGAGATACAGAACTCAACTCTCGGAGGCGGATGAGCTGCTCCGCCATTACCAGCAAGAGCCAGACTGTTCCGTGAAGAAATCGTTCTTGCGCGGCAATGACAAATGCAGGTAACGTAACAAAGTTCTTGAATTTCCATGTGCCCAGCGGAAAAGTTTTATATAATGTAAATAAAAATATTTTGTAGGTATCTCTTCCTAATGGATGGGGTGAAACCGGGAGCATTGTTGCTGCCCGGCAGTCACGGGTAGCATCAACGTTGAATTTTTTTTCCTCAAAAAAAAAATCTAAATGGATGGTAATGTGACTGAGACGATATTGTCTTTAAGGGCATCATCGATCAAATCGAGAAAACCCAATTGAATTCGATACATTAATTACATCAATAACTCTATTTTTTGGAAATTAGGATCGATAAAAAGTCATAAATTTTTATTTTTGTTACATATATTTATACACTCAAACCACTGCAAGCTCGTACATTCTGGAATACATTAATTTCAACATATCTTAGCTATGGACTAAATTTCTTGTACTAACTACATACTAGATCTGTGAAAGTTGCAGAAGAATATCTTACCTTTGCGGCGCATTTAACGAATGATCAACTGTCCTTTGGATTTTATTATGCTTCCGAGAATTTACTAAAACCTTTCTAAAATCTGCACTATGGTATGGCTGCAGATTAGCACTAAACATGCTATCAGATAAGGTGTACGATTCGGAATGGGACATGATAATGGTGGACGCGCCGAGGGGATACTTCCCGCAGGCACCGGGGAGGATGGCGGCGATTTACTCGGCGGCGGTAATGGCGAGGAACAGGAAAAAACCTGGTGTGACGCATGTATTTGTGCACGACGTAAATCGCAAGGTGGAGCAGCAGTATGCCGAAAGGTTTTTATGCAAAAAGTATTTGGTGAAAGCTGTGGGGAGGTTGTGGCATTTCCAGATTCCGCCGTCGGCAACTAGCACGGACAGCGATTTCTGCTAAAATGCGCAACCGGTGTATGATAATGCTTTTTAGTGGGCAGGGTTGCATCATAAGGTAAGGTGTTAACGAATCGAATCTATCTGAATACGAAGAAAATTTTAAGGATCGAATTCGATTCAAATTAAATTATATTCGAGTTCACGCACGATTCGAAACTCAAATTGTTTAAACTTTTGGCTAAAATTAGAGTTCGAGTTCAATTTTTTCTCAAATGATTCGAACATATTTGCTAATTATTAGAATTATTGCTAAAAAAATTATCGAAAGAAACGAAATATGTTGATTTAAGATATAATATTAATAAAATATTAAAGTTTGAGAGTTGCTCGCGAATTAATTTGGGCTCAAGTTCGGCTCGAAAAAATTCAAACTTATTCGAGTTCGACTCAAAATCAAAAATTTGAATATGTATCAATATTTTTATCGAGCTGAGCTCGATTCGTTTACACTACTTTATTGATCCCTGATATATTAACTAATGAGAAAACGTGAACCACTCAGAGAAAGTTATGACTTGTATTGTGTTTTTTTAAAAGTGAATCTGTACTTATATCATAAGTCACATAATCCTCCTACCCCCTCCACGCACTGGCGCTCCGGCCGCGAACTGGCGAACTCGGTGCGTGTGCGGCGCATTAAGGCGGCTTAAGAATTTCTAGTTCGCGCTTTAAGAATTTCTAGTTCGCGCACTAAGATTTTATAATTCGCGCACTAAGATTTCCTAGTTCACGCACTAAGATTTACTAAGTCGCGCACTAAGTTACTAAGTCTTGTTAATCCTCCTTAATTCTCTGATTTTTTTTTTTTTTTGTAATTATAAAAAAATTCTTCGATTTTGGGTTTAGATGAATTTTTATGGTTTCTAGGTATTTTGAGTTGGTAAGAAAATTATATTATATGGTAAATAGATAGATAATGAATCATGAAAAGACATAATAACATATAAAAGATTAAAATATGTGATAAAAGAAAGTATGATAAATCTGTGATTTTGTAACATTTTTGCGGAGTAAATAATAATAAATTTGATATCTTAGTTCTTTGCATGAAAATTAATAGAATGAACTTTATAAATAAAACTTTTATTTTTATTGAGTTAAATTAAATGTTTATATTAGTCATTTTATAAAGTAATAATATAAGTCTTCGGAAATAATATGAGTCATTTTTAATAAATTCATACTATTACCAAACATGTTGAAATAAATATGAACAATTTGGTTTCATTTTTCAAATTAGTTATTTTATATCTTAAAATAAAACAAAACTTTAATACTTCATTTCTATTTCTACAATATATTTTTCGGAGAATTCTTACTAGACGAACGATCAAATACAAGATTCAAATTACGATATATCACTGGCTATAATATTTTTGCAAAGCTTGCAAATGTTAGATTCTTCAATAAAATCTAATTTTAATGTTTTTTTAAGAATAGTAAAGCTGCAAACACCAAAGTTGTTAAGAACTTCATATTGTAAATTTGTAAATAATATAATAATGATGTGAGTTTGTTAAATATGATGTATATTATGTATGTTTAACTTCATTTCATCAGTGTGTATGTATATATATATATATATTTATTAATTTTTAATAGGCGCATTAAGGCGCACCCACACTCAATTTTTTTGCAAATTGACGCACTCACGCATCCGCATCCGCTCCCGCATCAGGCTTATGTGACTTAGCTTATATAAATGTAGAATGAATATAAGTACATGCCAAGAGTTCTTCCTTGCTGCATTTTTTCCTGAAACTATATCTCATTTGACATCGAACTATGTTGAACCCGCCGCAGTATCAAACGAGTTCTTCCTCACTAAAAGACAACTAATCTTCGAAGGCTGAGCATGTGCAACATCTACCACACATGTCACGAAATCGGGTTGATGCAACGCCAATGCCAGCCGATCTTCCCCCAAGTTCAGCCCACTTGCATCAAGAAGTACATGCCAAGAGTTCCTGTGAGCTTCTGATATCCAATGCATCGAAGATCGAGCCCCGTTTGTGCACGCTGGATATGAGAAAAGTCCCTTTGGATTATACTTGCTTTTTCTCCTAAAATATTGGCTTAGTTGTGATCCTTTGATCCTCAAATCCAACCATGTCTCCGGTGCGGAGATGACTTTTGAATCTTTGGATGAAACGGAAACTTTTACTAAATCAAACTCTTCTCCAAGAATTGTTAAGTAATAATTCCCTCTGAAAAAAGGGTATGATTCACCGATGAGTACCATTGATTCTTTTACATTTGACGTGAAGATGACCAAGTATTCCTCTTCTGTCAATCCACAGTCTTGCAAGGCTCGGTTCCGGGCTTGAATTTCCGGGATGGAGATGAAGTTTCCTTCGAAAGAAGTTTTTTTTGCGAGGGTTTCAAGTAGTTTCGAGGGTTCTAACTGGACCTTACACATGTCTGAGGCGTTGTTAGCAGTAAAAGAAGGTGAGTAGAACGAATCCCGAATCGTTTTCTGGGATTTTTTCTTGTCATCGGACATGGGTTCAGAGGAATCTTGTTGTATTTTATCATTTTCTAAATCTTCAACAAGGCCGTTGCAATATTCTGGGTATTTAGCAAAGACATATTGCTGCACATATTGCATTTCGCTTGGGGTTATGGGGCCTGACCATCTTAGGTCAAATCCATGTAGAGTTGATATTGCTTCGGCTATCAAGTGCGCCGGAATCACTCTATGCGGTTTCTGTTGATTGTTTATTTGAGAAAATTAAATATATTTCTGTGAGAGATTTGCATAAAACAAGAAATATGGCAATTTTAAGAGGGAAATCAATTAATATTCCTTCAAAAAAAAAAAAAACATGCTAGACTCTAACAAATTAATAAGACGGTGTTTGAGTTAATTGTTTTATATAGGTTATTTTATAAATTTCACCGCTATATCCAATTTCTGGTTTTGACCAGGGGCGAATTTAGATATATTATTCAGGGGCAAAAAATAATAACATAAAAACAGGGATCAAAAAAATTCTAAAAAGGTCAAAATATAATTTTAAGAGGGCAAATAGTAATTTTTAGGTGGCATTTGTAATTTTTTTGGGGCAAAATTACAATTTTTTTCAAAAAATAAACTTTTTTTAAAGGTATGCTAGGTTGACTGAACTTACCTTAATCACCATGCTGCTTGGCCTGCTATTTTGATTTGGCGAATTGGGCATGGATGTGTTCAATGACTCTCCTTCTTCACATTCAACTGCATTCTATATATATATATATATATATATATATATATATATATATATATATATCAAGACTGTTGCTGAATATATGTATAAAGTAATTAAATAGTAAACCAGAAAAATGATTCGTACCTTGGAATCTCCATTAAGACTCCCCTGTTCTTCGATGTTTTGTAACATGATTTCTTGTTTATCTGCAGTTCTGCACTTACCAAACCAATGCAAATATGGAAACTACTAAGAGACATTAATATATACATAAACTTATAATAAAAAGACGTGACAACAAATAGATAAACGCCGCCATAGATGACAACAGATGACCCACAACTTAGAATCATTAAACTTTGGTTTAAATATTTTAATTTTTATGTGGAGATGCGTACTTCACCATTAAGTTTTGGCTGGTCAATTTATTTAAATTATCACAAAGGTTCAAATAATTACTGTATAAAGTGAAGTCCGTAAGAGATCTCGTTATCAATCAACGATTTTATTTGAGCTTCTGGACTTAGCATAGTTGGTAAAAGCTCACATCCATTTTGAAGAGACTCAAGTTCGAGTCCCGCACTGTGCGAAAAACATCAAAGATTTTATTTAATATCGAAAGGACTTAGAGTTTTAAGATTAATTCGTGACTATTAGAAAGTTTTGGTATGAGAGATTCAATTCTATCACTTAAATTTTGTAAATTTATTGTTTTTAAACAATAAAATCTATTGTTTATAAATTTTAGGGAAACATAAAAATTAAATTTTCGTACGTCTCGCTCTAACTTTGTGTTGTATTTATCAGAAAAAACTTATTACAATTTGAAATTTATTAATGTGATTGGGAAACAGTAATTACCATATCTAGGATAACGATCGACTGTTGTAAGTTTTATAATATTTGAGTTGCCCTATTACTCATTTGTTATATTTTTTGATAAAGTGGCAAACACTTGACCCTACAATTAATATCATAGTCAAGATCACATGTTTGATTCTGCGCAATTATTGGGAGAAACATTTTTATGAAGCAATAATTGTTCATGTTAGGAAAGCGATCGAAACGTGGCGTTTGAGCTGTTATGAGGTTTAACCGATTTAATTGTACAATTACCATTAATTATAGATTTTGTAAAGCGACAAATACATCATCCTACAATTACAGATTAAAATGAATTGAGTTTTAGCATAAAAGTGACCGAGACTTGTGCCCACGAGTATTCATCCATCAAGTTAGTGACTAATAAAAAAAAATGACTTGCATACAAAAGGACAATTGGTTATAATTATTTAGTACTCTTGATATTATTTAATAATAATGATGATGTAACCAGCTAAATCATGTCTTAATTGTCATTAGAGATGGTGACAATCTAAGCAAGTGATGACCGTTAAAAGAGAAGGGTTTGGGCCTACCAATTGTTGAAATTATTCCACCAACAAAGTAGTAGGATTATTTATTTAATAAAATAGGTCTAAGAAAATTGATGCCTTTTTTCTAATTAAATTTTATAATATAAGTTCAACTATTAATTAGGCAAGTCATCTATAGTTCCAGCACGAAGTATCTTCAGAATTTGAACAGAATTATGCTAACTGCCATTATAATTTTAAGTATTTTATTTATAGGCATTAAAAGCATCTATCACTAAATTTTATATTAATATTAAAAAAATGTTTTATCTTATGATCGAATTCTCCATAGTTTGACAATTTCTTTAAACATGCATTGATGAGAATCAATACTAATAATTTTGTGCACACGTTGTGTACATAAATAGTTCTTTAGTTTGTAATATTATTTAAAATTTAAAAATTATACTAAATTCAATACTTTTTTATAATTAGAATAATTATTTGAGTGTGGTGATTTTTATGTTATTTTTGTTGTTCAAAATTTTATCTAGAACTGTATCTTAGGAAGGTAGCAAGCAAAAGCAACAGACGGCTAGGAATATCGAGGCGAGAATTGAAATTTTCGTCCTTAAGACAATGTTGCCCTGCTACGATACTACCGATTCAATTGACAATTTCTCCCAAGATACAACGATTATGATTTGTGATAGAAGCACTCCAAATCACAAATTCTTTAAACCACAAAGGTTTAAAAGCGCTCAACAAAACAATGATGAAGATGTTCTAAATGCTCAAGTTTTATCACAAATTTGCATAGATTTTCGAAAATATTATACTAAACAATTGATAGAATGTTATATTTATAATATACCAAGAGATATGTTCAAAAGGACATCATTTGGAGGCACCACATCATGAAAATTCACACCCGAACATTAATGGACACACAATTCCGTACAACAGACACATGGCTCGATCGATCGGCGCTTGGTGCTCGATCGATCGAGCCCCTTATTCCAACAAACGGAATTTTACTGCCGTGCTCGATCGATCGAGGCATAAGCCGCGATCGATTCACCCAATTTTTTTCTTTTTCCTTTTAATTCAATTCAAATTTCAAACAATTTTTAAATTTATGGTGTTTAATACTTTTTTTGGATTCAATTTATTATAGATTATTTAATTTTATGAAGTTTATGAAAGATAAAGAAAAGTGTAGTAAAACGGGTCAAACAATGAGCTTTCGACCCTACCAGAGTGGTAAAGTTTATCCCTTTAAAGAATCACACTTAATACGCAAAACTTTCGCTCGTCCCGCACTATTAAACAATATATATGGGGAAGGGGCATTGGTGGTTCAAACAACTTGGTCAAAATTGTTAGGTTGGCGATGACTGGCAACGATGTGCTGAGAGACAATTTCTCAACAAATCATTTCAACTTGATGTGTAAAGAACAACAAGATGCTAATTACTACAAACAAAAATCGAGTCATACTTGACGCTACACATTATTAACTAATATGTTTCCATCTCCATGAGATCCACTCGTGGGCGTGAATCATTTATTAAGCATAAAAAAAATTAAGCAATTAATAAGAAGTTAACCTTAATCCTTCAACGTAATAACAAGAAATGAAAAGGCTTGTATCAAGAATTTAAAAAAAAACTTAGTGCTCGATCAATCGAGCCCCTTATTCCAACAAACGGAATTTTACTGTCGCGATCGATTCACCCATTTTTTTTCTTTTTCCTTTAATTCAATTCAAATTTCCAACAATTTCTAACTTTATGGTGTTTAATAATTTTTTTGGATTCCATTTATTATAGATTATTTAATTTTATGAAGTTAATGAAAGATAAAGAAAAGTGTAGTAAAATGAGTCAAACAATGAGCTTTCAGCCATGTCAGAGTGGTAAAATTTATCCCTTTTGAGGAATCGCACTTAATGCGCAAAACTTTCGCTCCTCCTGCATTATTAAAAAAAAAATATGGGGAAGGGGCGTTTAGTGGTTCAAACAACTTGGTCAAATGCACCAATTGACCCACACACGTGTGTTTATATATATATATATATATATATATATATATATGTGCGTTGGTGCATGCACCGGGCCTTCCCCGAAGGCATTTGTGTTTGAAGAGAGGGATCCTGATAGACATACTGTCGATTCTGAGATTGGTAAACCCAAACGGAAATTAGTCGAGGAAATAGATCGATTGTTAGGGACAGGGAGTGATGCATGTCAAGGTAGTACAAGCTTCTTTGTTGCTGCGGAAGTCAAGATGGAGCACACTTGGCTTGAAGTTTGATCGGGTCCAAGGTCAAGAGAGGGGCCGGTCCTAATCACATGTTTAATAACAACGAAAAATTAGTATTAAAATTTCCAAGAGTTGGCCCTATATTTTGTTCGATAATATTACATATATCAATTTTCGTTTTAGTAAGTACTGAAAATATCAATAATATTATATTTTTATCCTTCACAAGTTCACATAATTTATTAATCAAATACTTATTAAATCCTCAAACACTTCATGTTGAAAATACATTTACTAGGGGCATATCCCGATGAATAAATTCTTAGTAAAAATCTTTTAAACATAACTGAGTCGTTGTACTTGATTAAATAACCTGAGGTTCGAATTCGGCTTGAAATAGATATATTCAAGCTCGAGTTCGATTAGAAGTTCGAATGGTTAAAAAAATTGGCTCGAGTTCGGCTCGAAAAGAATCGAACATGTTCGCGAGATATTCGAACTATTTCTCAAAAATAAGTACCCGAAAAGTTCGAAATATATTTATTTAATATATAAATTATATTAATAAAATATTAAAGTTCGCGAGTGGCTCGCGAACTATCGAACAAAGTAATTTGGCCTCGAGTTCGGCTCTAAAAAAGTTCGAACATGTTCGAGTTTGGCTCGAATTCGAGAATTTCGAATACAAATCAAATATTTTTCGAGCTGGTCGAAAAGTTCGTGAACCTGCTCGATTTGTTTACACTCCTACCCTAGTTGTGTTTGTGCCTACTTACAAGTTTTGGTAAGTGCAATGATATATTTTTTTTTTGTTGAGAAAAATGCTTCTTCACAGATTGGGATGCAAAGCAATTTCCCTCCTCGGAGGAAAATCTCGGGAAGATTCACCCATTGCAATGTTCCTTAGCAGCGGTGATGTTGTACTCATGGCTGGGGAAGCTAGGGAATGCTTTCTTGGTAATTCTACCGTTGCTTCTGAGTTCAAAATGCAGTGATCCTCTTTAGAGATTTTCGTGTGAACCCCTCAAATTCTTTTTTTTTTATTCTAAAAAAAAAGAATTTGAAAATACATTTTGTCCCTTCAATATTGCAGTTTGCACCCTCAAAAATTACATTTGCCTAGAGATGTCAAACGGAGCGGACGGCACGAGCACGACACGTCACGAAGCGGCACGGCACGGCACTGTAGCATGGGCCGTGCCGGGCCATAGGGTGCCGGCCCGTGGACCGGCACGGCACGGCACGAATAGTAAAAAAAAATTTTTTTTTTTAAAAAACTGGTAGCGATCGATCGCCACCTAACTGGCGATCGATCGCCCAGTTAGGCGATCGATCGCCAATTAGGTGGCGATCGATCGCTACACCAAAAAATAAAAAAACTTGAAATGGGCCGTGCCGGCACGGCACGGCACGAAGCACGGCACGTAGGGGCCGTGCCTATGGGCCGTGCCGGGCCCGGCCCTTGTGGACATGGGCC
Source organism: Haberlea rhodopensis (assembly GCA_907163345.1). Classification (NCBI taxonomy): domain Eukaryota; kingdom Viridiplantae; phylum Streptophyta; class Magnoliopsida; order Lamiales; family Gesneriaceae; genus Haberlea; species Haberlea rhodopensis. The sequence continues at coordinate 76,272 of CAJQUN010000940.1, forward strand.
GGCACGGCACGGCCCATTTTCGAAACGTGCCGGCACGGCACGGCACGAATAGTGCCGTTCCGGCACGATTAAACGGCACGGCCCGTTTGACACCTCTACATTTGCCCACCAAAATTATTTTTTGCTTTGTTCTAAATTCGCTCGTCGTTGGGCTATTCATATTTCTTTTCTCTATCTACGACAACCTATTTATTGTACAGCTTTGACTTTGACAATTGTCGATCGTTAGTAAAGTTTGAAAAACTTTGGTTGTTGTTGTGAAAAGTCTGATTTTTAGTTGCGTAAGATGCCGTGGACAAACATTTTAGACTCACGTGGGTTTAAATCCAGCAGTATTTTGAATCTAATTCGTACGGGTGCATTTGAGGTGAGTCGAGCTTGAGTGGTACAATGCACAATTTGGACTCTACAAAAAACATTGTAGTTCTCGAGCTCGACCAAGTATTTTTTTAGCTGACAATATATTAGAATAACAATTTGAGATTGAATCCTGTTCAAAATCGAGTTCTATTGAAAATTGTCCTACATTGAGAATTTACAAACCTTGCTAGCTCTTTATAAGATACATGAGTTACTCCACTCATTGCCAATTGGTTTTGAGATGGAACCTCATGCATTCTTAGCATGGTATCAGAGCAGGCTTTTCATGTAATTGACTATTCTTTCAGTATGCTCACCACCCGCGGTACAAATCCACGTGTGACATATAGTATCACACGTGCGGGGCGTGTTGATAGTTGTCACACTTTGAGAGTTTACAAGTCTTGATAGCTCTTTATAAGATACATGAGCTACTACACTCATTGTCAATTGGTTTTAAGTTGAAACTTGAACTTGGATTTAACTGCCTGTTATGCGCGCAATTTGTCATGAGGTCAAAGCCAGAAATTGACAAGATTCCTATATGTGCTCGAAAGAAGAATCGTGCATCTTGCCACGAAAAAGGAAAATGAACAAAATATTAAAAAAGCCCCCAAAAAATCAAGAAAACAACAAAATAACCCATCAAGATGTCAAAATATAAATTCCCCTTCTATTAATCTTCACTAAGCTCCAAAAACACCTTGCCCCAAAGACCACCGCCTCCACCAAGCTGTTACGTGTACCCGTCCACCACCGCTTCACGGAAACTCACATAACACAACAATAAAACCCCCAAGACACGAATATCTTCGCTCAATTTTTCCATTGACAATTCCCACTTTTCTTCCTCAAAACAATCAAAAAGAAAAGGATAGAAGCAATACAAAGAATGGGTCCGATTGTGATAACCCAATTAGCCACTGGTTTAAGCGTGTTAGCCGGAGCAGTTTTCGTGAAACTGGTAATGGATCAAAACCCGATGATGGGTTCTGGGCGGGGGCCTAGATGCACCAGCTGCAACGGGTCTGGCCGGGTTTCCTGCATCTGCTCGCGATGGTCGGATGGTGACGTGGGTTGTCGGACCTGTGCTGGCTCTGGTCGCATGGCGTGCAATAGCTGTGGCGGAACAGGGACTGGACGTCCAATGCCAGTACAGATATCTGTACCGAACCGGCCTCGGTGAATACGAACCGGAGTTGTTTAGAAAGGTGGGATTGCTTTTCAGCAATTATATTTTGTAACTTTAATTTCTCTCTAAATTGATTGTATGTAATACCTTTTGAATGGAATTAGTAAAAAAATGTCAATTTGATCTTAGGTTGTTCAATATTTGTATGTAGATATATTTAAATTGAACAAATTTATAGAAAATATATTTTGTAAAATTACCATTTCGGTGAGTTTTGTACATGAACATTCTTAAATATTTGCACCGCCACGGCTTCTAGCCCAGAAAAGTCTCCCAATGTACTCACAAAAATACTAAATACTACAACTATTTAAAATTATACTTAAATATATTCACTATATTATAATGATATAGATAAAATAACTTCATTCAATTGTCTATAAATATTTTAAAAATATATTGTATTTGAGTATAATTTTATTTATTGAGTTATATTTGTATTAGTTAACAATTTTTATAAATACAAAGAGTATCATAATATTAATTTATAAATAAATGTAAATTTATTCTAAAATTTTAATCAATAAAATAAGGGGAAATTGCAAATAGGTACTGTTTACAGAAACTTATTACAAATAAATCTGCAAACAAAAACTTCTTACCAAAAAATACACTTAGGAGAAAATTATATTCAGATAAGTCCAATTTTTTAACTATTGGTTTGAAAAGGTATTTTTTAGTTACCAAAATACCCTTCAGTTGAAAACATCTTAAACCTAATTTCAGATCTTAATTTTCTTCCTCATCCGGTCGCCCACACCTTAAATTTTCTGCTGAAATTTTTCGGCGATTCTCAGATCATTATTTTCTTCATCATCTCGTCACCTCATCTAGTCGTTTCATCCCTAAAAAATATTTGCTAAAATGTTCTGTACATGAAATATGTTTGAATCGAATCATCTAAATTTTCGTAGAATTTGGAATCTTTTTGAATCGAAGAAGATCTCGGACTAGTCTGCAATATAAATTTCGGATCTGCTATGCGCATTTCATCGTGTGTGTGTGTGTATACTGTGTGTGTATGTGAATTATAAATTTGAACACCGATGCTAAATTATAGATATCGAAAGTCTGTTGGTATGTTTTTTTTTTTACTGATGCATATGGATGAAGAAGTAAGGTATGCATTGGTGTCCGTGCTTGTTTGCTCATTTTCAAAATTTACAGTTTGACAGCAAGATGTTGCAACGAAGAAGATGACCCAGAGAAAAAATAACTGGTGCACGAAATTATAAAAAGTAACTGGTGCACGAACATTTAACCTTGGTGCACGAAAATCATAAAAAGTAATTGGTGCACGAAAATCATAAAATGTAACTGGTGCACGAAAATATAACCTTGGTGCACGAAAATCATAAAAAATAACTGGTGCACGAAAATGATAAAAAAGTAATTGGTGCACGAAAATGATAAAAAGTAACTGGTGCACGAAAATTATAAAAAGTAACTGGTGCACGAAAATATAACCTTGGTGCACGAAAATATAACACTGGTGCACGAAAATATAACCTTGGTGCACTAAAATATAACACTGATGCACGAAAATACAACAATGGTGCACGAAAAATAACCTTGGTGCACTAAAATATAACACTGATGCACAAAAATACAACACTGGTGCACGAAAAATAACCTTGGTGCACTAAAATATAACACTGATGCACGAAAATACAACACTGGTGCACTAACTTTGTGTAAATTTTCGTGCATCAGTAGCTGTTTTAATTTTCGTGCATCAGTTACTGATTTTTCGTGCATCAGTTACTGATTTTCAATCTTTTCGTGCATCAGTTACTTTTTAAAAAATTTCGTGCACCAGTTATTTTTTTTTATTTTCGTGCACCAATTAATTTTTCGCTGGGTCATCTTCTTCGTTGCAAGTTTCAAACTGTAAATACTGAAAATGAGTAAAGAAGCATAGACATCAATGCATAATAACTAAAAACCCTCAAAAGGCAACAAACAGTATATATATACACATATTCACACACAAACACACATACCGGAATTGAAAAAAAATCTGGAAAAAAGTGATGGAACGGAAAATCGAAGAGATGAAGAGAAAAATCAACTGTAAGAAATCGTAACTGACAAGAGAGATTTACGAAGCGATTTGAATCGCAGTGGTGAAGGGAAGAGCTGGAACGTAGTGCTGAAAGGAAGAGATTGAAATTTTCTGAAATTGCCGCCTTTTCTTATTAAAGACATTTTTGTCATTTTAACCGAAGGTGTACTTAAATGATTGCAAGTTTTTTTCCTGGACTAGGATGAATAAAGATTCAGTAAAAGATACCGGCCTGAACTTTGCCCATAAAATAACCTTGAAAAATAAACATATGTATACCTAGTTGAACTTAATAATAGTAATTGGACTTTTAAGGGGAAATTACATGGAAGTCCACTTTGGTGACACAAAATCTACTTAAGTCTTGAGAAAAAATCTTAGTGCATAAAAAGCCAAATTGGAAACAATTGTGTTGAAATAAGTCCACTTTTCAAATTTTCAAATCAATTGGGTGTTTTCTGATGACTCTTTTACCCCTCAATAGTTTGATATAGTGCATTCTATCCTTTAGGCTTTTGTTTAAATTACAAAGAAATCTATATATAATATTTAATTATCTTTTATATCCTTATATTTATAAAAAGCAACATTTAACATCGTCTTTTTACAAGTCCCCGTTATTTTGCGATCCTCACAAAAATGGTATCAGAGCCTAGGTTTATTCTGGAAATACTATGATAATATCTTGAATATTAATTTGTAACCTATACGGAGGAGACGATTCAAGAAAATTATGGACCCGAACGAATGTTCGAAGTGTCATTCTTACAGGTGGTATTTCCAGAAATTGGAAAAACTAAATCAAAAGCATATGGTAGAAGCTCAACGCTTCAACCATAAGTGGAAACAATTACGAGGAACAGGTTTATGCACTCCAAGCATAAATCATTACAAGAAATTGGAAAGGATGGCGAAGAGGCTTCATCAAGTGAACCTCAAACTTCAGTTCCAGTTAGCCGAACTTCAGGAGGACAATCATCCTGAACATGAGGACGTTGTACCAGACCCCAATGATCCAACAGGGTCCGGACCGGATGATTAAGATGGGTGAGCCAACCTTTCGAGAAATCGAGCCAGATTCTTCTAAGATTTCCCAAGATCTTAGAGAGATCCAGAAGACAGTGCAACGCTATGGATTCCTTCAATACCATATCCCTGCACAAATCCATCAGATCCAGAGTCAGATGGAGACCATGATCAAACATCAGAAGGAAATTCTTGAGAACCTTCAAGTTTTTCGAACCCGAGTAAAGGAATTGGAGTCAAGGCCCAGTCCTACAGGAAGAAGAAAAGGAGGATGGTTGCCACCATCTTACGGAACAGAACCCCTTTTACACCAAAAAGGGAAAGCGGAGGAGGTCCGAAGGCCTTTAACTGAGTCTGAAAAAATGATTGCAGTCCTACGAGGAGAACTCATACTTCCCACAAAGTAATGGAAAGAATTAACCTGGAAGATCTAAGGGATCTTGCTGATTCATTTGCGGGATTAAATCTCGTAGAAATCAAGACAGGAGAGCTTGTACCAAGACCTCCACCACAAGAGAGCTTCGGGTCACACAATCCACCCGAAGGCGACCAAAGTATGCCACACAGGGGTGATTTCACCTCAGCAACTTTGGATCCCCCAGTAGGAACAAGGAACCGTTCCCGAAGGCCAGATATTCATCAGACGCCATATGGGAAGTCACAGCTAGATCCAATCCATCCATATGGACTTATGCTCAACATGGATAATTTGGATTTCAAAAATAGAGAAATTCTTATTGATGAATGGGCTTCAGCAATGAGAATAGCAGCCGGAACACTTGACTTAGGAAAAGAAGGATTCATTTTACTTCTAAAAATGAGTCTGGAAGGATCAGTCAAGATTGCCTGGGATCTTGGAGACCCAGGAACCAAGGAAGAAGTTCTAGCCGGAGAGTCCCTAAAAGAGATTGTGGACAAGATGGCAAGATTCTTCAAAATCTGTTTCATCGGAATAAGCTACTTCGAGGGAATGGAGGAAGAAAAGGCTAAGAAATACAGACAAGCTCTCATTAGCCTAGAATTACATGACATCTGCTATGTAGATGAGTACATCAAACTCTTTACAGAGTATCGATGGAAGTCGAAGATAGCGGAGAACGATGCGGCGGAGCTGTTCTTTGTCAAAATTCCGAGCCCATGGAGAGAAATGCTTATCCAGGAGTATACACCGCATACAATCGAGACGGTGTCCAGGAGAATGTCATTTCTCAAAGTAAAGTTGGCGGAGTGGTGCTACCAAGCAAAGCTCCAGAAAAATTTCAAGAAGCTCAGAGGAATCAACAAAATGGCTCCTCTTTGTTGTACGAGAAATGATATCCCTACAATCATTGGGAACTACCCACAAAGGCGAAAGATGAAGAAACACAGAAATCATCCATATGCCCAAAGAGGTGGTTCAAGAAGAAGTAGGTCTTCATGGAGACCTAGGAAGTTCTGGTCAAAACAAAAAGCCCGGAGCTACAGATCAGGGCAAAGATCAGGACCAACAAGGAGTAGAATTTCGTCGACAGGTTCTAATCAAGCTAGTTCTAGCAGAGCACCAACGAAGAGGACTTTCAGACGCACACCTACTCGTGCAAATGAGAGTTTCAGAGATTGTAACTGCTGGACATGCGGAGCAAGAGGGCATATCTCTACAGATTGTCCGGAAAACCAAAGCCAAGGAATAAGACAGTTCGAGCATACCAAAGAATTTGAGGATGCTGTCTATTTTCAGGATTTGGTGCAGGTGTATCAATTTGAGGATATTCCCTCAGATGAAAGCATCTATGAAGAAGAGATCTATTCTGAGGATGGAGGTGAATCTAGCTCAGAATCAGAGTGAATGAGAGTTCCTTCAGCACGTGATTAGGGAAGAGCCATCAGGGTTTTTCTCTCATACTACTGTTTCTCATAAAACCCTTATGAGGATCATGAAGGAAGAGCCAAAGCTTCAGATGTACGATGGATTTACAATTGGAGCAATGGAAAAAGCTATGGATATGATTGGTCTTCGAAGCAGGAAGCATCAGATTATCCATAGGGTAACAACAGGTGAATTTGCGATCCCAATGGAATTCACGGGAAACCAAATTGAGATGCAGTTAATCCCCTACAGAGAAATCCAGGAGATTAAGAACAAGGTCAAAAGAGAAGTTGCTAACACGCTCTCATGGATTCATATCGGAGCCATAAGAGTTATCATCAAAGCAACATTCAAAGAAGGGATTGATTCGCCCCTCAACCTGGCGATATTTGACAAGAGAATCCCGAACCTCAAAGATTCTTGTTTGGGAGCAGTGGCAGGAAATCTGTATGCAGGAAAGATGGCCTTCAACATCTATCCAAGGATTGCATACAATTTAGGAGATCGAGACTTCAACAAAGTTCTCACACTTCATCAAGATTTTAAAAGAGAAGATTTGATGAAAGAAGGGAACATGCCTTACTCGATCACCTACAAGGTTTCATATGCACTCTCGAATACTCATCATTCCGAGGTATTCTTGAGAAAGGAATTCATCGAAGTCCCCAGAATCTTCGAAGATTTCGTTAAAGCGGTATTGCCGGATATTATTGATACTCCGACAATAGGAGAGATCGACATGAGGATACAAGATCAACCTGTTCTTAACAGAAGCATGAGCCTTATGATCGAGCCAAGAATGATGTCTTTCCAACAGGATAGGTTAATCAGCAACTATCCAAAGGAAAAACAGAAGGCAGCCTCAAGCAGAATTCAGAAAATTCCTGATGTATTCACAACAGTGGGAAAACTGAAGTGCCCAGAAGGCTGGAGAGAAGTACAGATAATTTTCGACATCACCGAGAAGAATAATATCTTCCCATGCGATGTTCTATATTATTTGCAACAACCCACAGTTGGAAAATTTCAAGGAAACCTTCAAATTTGTGAAATTGACCTCGCAATTGAAGGCATTGCCGGACGGATCCCAGAACAACTTATTCTTGGGATTGAATTTCTCGAGGAACATAAACCTTGGGAAAGATTGCAAGATGGAATGGAATTCACGGTCGACGGAAAGAGATACCGAATTCGATGACCACTAGTCCATTCTCCATATACATCTCCGTTGGGATGTTATACGTACCGGGCAGAATATTTTGCAGCATACATTGACTCAGGCGCTGGAATATGCACTGCCAGACGAGAAATCTTCCCTAAAGACGTTGGTGAGAAATTACCAGCCATTGCCGGAAGAGACTTTTCCAAACGGATCCTTATTCTTAATGAAGGAGTCCGAGGAGCGGAAATCATTATCGGCGGAGCAGGCGGTACCCCATGGTACAAAGTCAAAACTCCACCTATATATTTCCATGATACAGGTGCAGATATGCTGTTAGGAAACAATTTCCTACAGACATTCAAGACATTTACTCAAGAGAATGAAACGAGAAGACTTATTTTCACAACTCTATGTGATCATAAGATTATGGTACAACGATTACGGGAAGCGTTTCACAGAAAATTCCCTATTCGTTTTCGCAACAAGCGTGGTGATGAAGGCAAACTTCGACACCCAAAGATGAAAGATCAGCGGAAATTTGGAGAGGCAATTCTTCAGTTCCGACAACAAGGTCCTAGTGAAAGGGATTCACAAACTTTTGACTGGGTTAATATCATGTCTTTCAGAGAGCAGGATGAGGAAAGAGTAACTCCAGAAACCCTGTTGCTACTGAAAAATGCTTTACGAGAAGAAGTTCTACAACCTGAATCTACCCTCGAAGAGAGAATCACTCTAGAGGATGTCAAAAGGAAGATTTGTAGGAACTACAACGAGGATCCACTTGCATGGTGGAACAAAAATGAGCTCAGAGCTACTTTGAAGGTGAAAACTGGAAAAGAAAATGAGTTTGTTAGGTACAGGCCGATCCCCATGAACCAGGAAGATCGGAAGGATATGCAGAGCATACTTAAGGAGCATCTTGACCTTAAGTTAATCTCAGCAGGTATTTCTCCATACAGCAGCCCAGGATTTCTGGTAAGAAATCATGGAGAAATTAAACGGGGAAAGCCGAGATTAGTGATCAACTATAAAGGGATCAACGAAATTTTGGAGTTCGATGGATATTTTATCCCAAGCAGAGAACATTTGGTAAATAGTATCAAGAATGCCAAAGTGTTTTCTAAATTCGATTGTAAGTCTGGGTTCTACCAGATTAAAATGGAGGAAGCAAGCAGAAAGTTCACCGCATTCTCCACACCACAAGGACATTATATCTGGAATGTCATGCCAATGGGATTAGCAAATGCTCCCCAGATATATCAGAGGAAGATGGATAATCTTTTCAAGGATTACTTCAGCTTCATGTTCGTGTACATTGACGACATCCTCATAGCGTCAAAAAACATGAAAGAACATCTTAAACATCTGGAAATCTTTTCAGACGTTTGTTACAAGGAAAGATTGGTACTTTCCGAAAAGAAAGCAGTAATTACTACAAGACAGATCGAGTTCCTTGGAATTGAGATCGATGAATCTGGAATCATCCTGCAAAATCATATTGTTGAAAAAGTACAAGGATATCCGGATGACTTCAAGGATTTAAAACAACTTCAGAGTTTTTTAGGAGTTGTTAATTTCGCTGGGATGTTTATCAACAATCTGGCAAACCACAGGAAGGTGTTCAGTCCGCTACTCAAAAAGGATGTTAAATTTGAGTGGAATGACGATCATAGACAAGCTGTCAAACAGCTGAAGGAGGTTTGCAGGCAACTACCAAAGCTTGCAATACCAAACGACGAGGATGAACCGGTATTATACACAGATGCCAGTGATCATTGGTGGGCGGCAGTTCTCATGAAAATTACACCTGAAGGAGAAGTGCCATGCAGATATTGCAGTGGGCTATTCGATAACAACGAAGTTATCAGATGGCACATCAACGAGAATGAGTTCTTTGCTGTTCGAAAGGCTTTTAAGAAATGGCCACTTTTCCTACTTGCAAAGAAATTTATCTTGAAAATAGATAATACAAGTGTCAAAGCCTTTTTAAAAAATAAAATAGAATCAAAACCAGAAAAGGCTATACTTTTAAGATGGCAAGCTGAATGCCAATATTATGATTATGATATTGTCATTGTGAAATCTGATAAAAATATTCTTGCAGATTTCTTAACATGAGATGGAGGGACACATTGCTAGCGATACCCTCAAGCGAGTTAGGAATCTCAGGGAAAACCTGGAGATCCTGGAACGAGATTTTGGGACTCTTTGTCTCAATGCAGAGGTCGCGGGACGACTTCAACGAGCAGATCAGGAACTTGTTACTGATCATATGCGAGCATGCTTTCGGGACCACGAACGTTTGTTTGAAGTCTTGAAAGGGCCTATACTTCAGGCAGCACCTTCAACAGTGCAAAAAGAAGTGTTTAGAGAACGGGGCTCATCTAACCCGGAGGCCAGGGATTCAAGTACCCCTGTCACGAGTGCTTCAGATGATGCATTCCTTGAGGATGTACAAGCTGAAGCGAATGTTGAAGGTCAGGTGTCATCACAATCTGAACCTTCAAGTCAACCCAGCACCTCTGGGGTAAAAGAGGGAGAGTTGAATCTTAGGCCAATGACTGGCAAGTCTAAGGTTCAAACTAATGACGATTTAGTTTCTTCACCTATGCAGGATTACCAGCGCACTTGGGAGAAACTAATTACCAGGCGAGGTATCAACCCAGAAAAATCAATAGTTGATATCTCCGGAAAATATCCGAGAGTTTGGATGAAACCAGGTAGCCATCCAAATGATGTTCAGGAATGGTATAATTTCGGAGCTCTGGCTTCAGTTTATACTGTGGCACCAGCCTTCTCTGAAATTTCGAAATTAGCAAAATGGATCCGAGAAGCTGTATACGAGACTTGGGCCAATAATCCACATTTGGCCAGAGGTGATATCTTGGAGTTGTATTTTTTCAGTGCTGCTCGAGAACCAGCAAAGAAAGGCTTCATTGAAGCTTTTCATTTTATCAAGCTGAGAAGACCAGATGGTAACACCCTGAAAAATATAAAAATGGCACTACCAGAAGGAATTCCAATTTTGGCGGGAACTATCATAGAGGATGAAGTTTCAACCAGACGAGCATGGGGTCTTTGGGTTTGTCTAACTGAAATGGACAAAGTCAAATACACATTCAAGTTTTTTCAGAATTCAGCCAATGGAACCTTTTTGCTGAATTCCATGACAGGAACCTCCACGAGATTTGCCGAAGAACTCTTTGAAACAAAGAGAAGAATTCTTTGGGAAAACAAGATTCCGGCAGGAAAAGAGACTTACCGGAAATTCTGCAACATGGCACACATTGGCCGATGGATTGATCATATCTGCCTAGCATGCCCAGAGCAGAAAGAACCAGAGTTCGGGAAAGGATTCCGATCCAAACCCGACAGATCAGAGGCAGGAAAAGACAAAAGACCTGCTGACAAGAGAGCCCGTTTTCCTAAAACTCGGGGACCACAAAAACCACTAATGTAAAGATTCCCCAACAAAGGAAAAGAGGTGGACCATTAGAAGTTAGTGCGGATACTGTTCAAACGCACTCAGACAAAATATAATGGACCACTCACGAGAAAAGTTGGCACAACCGGACAAAGATGCCAGACCACGTGAAAGTTAAGGCGCACTCACAGGCGCACTCAACAATTATCAAGATTTGGAATCCGCATTTGAAGTCCGGATTCATGCCTATATAAGGGCACTCATTTAGGAAGCTAAGGACATCAAAAATTCTCCATAGTTTTCTGAGAAATAAATTTAGAGTCTCCAAGCTTTGTAATATTTCAACTTTCGTAGCTTGGTAATCTTTCTTTCTTTTATTTCTTTTGTAAACGTTTGTAATATTGTTCTGTTGGTTTTAAGTTTATGTGTTCTTGAGTCAAGCCTCATCTATATGAGAGGCTAAACAAGTCCGTCTCCTCCCAAAAGGAGACGTTTTAATGTAATAGATGTTATAAGTATTCCAGAATAAAAATAAGGCCGTTGCCCAGCTATCTCCCAGATTTCTTTAAATTCTTTTTATATCTTGATTATACCTTACGCCCTAAGGTAGGAAACGAATTAGGGCTGTGCTGTGCGGTTTCTGAAGGAGTCGGATAACTGGCAGACTAACCTCGCCCGTGTGCTGAGGTTGGATGGTGAGGAGCCATTCGTAAAACAGTCTGGAGGCAGTAAGTTTTCGACTGGTGGAAGTTGCGATCCACCTCACCCGGTGCCGTTATGGTCAAAATGGTATTTTTCAGTTTGCTAAAATTTTATTGTAATACGGAAGCATGTTGGGCCTTTTATTTATTTTTAACATGATCTTCAAATCGGGTTGAATTATAATTAGACGAACGTTATATAAACTGTGAGTCCTTTGCAAAAGTATGCTCTTGGGATTCATCTCGAGATGACAGAAACTGAAGGATCTCATGTTCATATAATGTTTCTGTTTGGTAAATATTAGGATGAAAACGATGATGAATAGTATATTGTGGCATGTTTTGTTCTTTAAACATTTTCTAAAAAGCTTAGAATGCAATTTCATTAAAAGATTGGTTGGACCGCGTGGACCGCTTGGACCACAATGGACCACATGGGGTTATTATAGTCATTTCAACCTAGAATGGACTTATGTCAACTAATGTTTTTTCGCTGGACTAGGATAGATTATGTTTCACCAAAGTGTACCGGCCCGTAATTTTCCCTTTAAAAAAAGGTTAGAGCATTTTATGCATGAAATTTTGTGTAGCCAACACAAACTTCCTTCTTATGGCCGGCCCAGTTCTCCAGCCCAGTCCAATAAGGCAGTTCATTCAATAAACGAGAAATTATTTTAAATTGAGAACAACGGGCCCAATTTGTTAACTCTTCGATTATATTAGCCAACTTTATATGACTATAGGTCAGATTCTGACGGAGAAACAATAGGGAATTATAGTTTGTAAATAGACAATTTATACTAAAATTTCGAGTGGGAGATTGTAGCTTTGATCATAAAACCATAAACTGAAAAAAAACTCAATTGAGAAGTTGAAGTTGAAGACAATGGTTTAATATACTTTAAGGAACCATATTTTTAAGGAACCATATTTCTTTATGCCAATCAGAAAATAATGTTCACCGGAGCTTAGAAAGGGAATATGATGCATTTTGAAAAGTTAGATGGAGGAAAGAGCCGGTGGCAATTACCTCCATTGTGATACATTTAATAGAAACTTTATCCTCATATAGTTTGTAAATAGACAATTTGCACCCCGTACTTTGAAAATAGAAAATTTAGCTCTGTAGTTTTCAAAATATACAGTTTAGCAACTGTGATTTGCAAAACATAACATGCTGACATCTTACATTGAGGGGTGCGTTGCACCTATTCACAAATCAAATATGGTAAATTGTCTATTTTTAAAACACATGTGAATAAACTGCTATTTTGAAACTACATAGTGTTGTTACCAAAAACTTTGGAGGAAACTATAATTTTCTCGGATCTAGGCCAAACCAAATATTGTAGAACATTGTTTAAAAGGAAAGGGATATGTATGGTATCCGGGCCATGTTGGTTTTTTTTTTAACCCTAAGCGTGAAATTTTTCAAAGATTAATGATTTGAATCTAAACATTTGACCACACCACAATGGTGTCAATTGGCTTGGTGAGATTGGATAAACAGAAAAAGCTATATCCGACAGGCCACAACATCAATCTTATCATCTTCAAAACTCCTTCCTGCCAATCATTATTTCTATCACTCTTCACCTTCATTCCTAAGTTTTAATATATCACCAAAATAATATAATATTCAATTGGGACCATTTTATCAAATCCCATCGGTTCGGTTTGGTTCGGTTCACATACATATATATATATATACATATATATATATATACATATATGTAGTGTGAGGGCCTTAGAGTAACTACATTTGATCTCTCATGACATACCAAATTTTCCTCCCAAAATACTCATTTCCCATTATATTACTATTTTTAAATAAAACATAACATAATAAGTTATAATTTCAAACATTAACTTTAAATAAAAAAAACTTCAACTTTATTATATTTCAAAAAAAAATTACTATACAAAAAATTATATTTTATATTAAAATTTATTTTATGTGCATCGCGTGCAAAAAGTTACTAGTATATATAATGCGTGAGGACATTAATGGACCTTTCATTTCAGACTAATTTCTAATTACACTTGTGCATCTGCCAATCTAAAATAAAATAATCACACTTGTCATCTATGTATACACCAATTTATGTTATATCATTCTCAATCTTATAATTACCATAACACATACCATGTAAATTACCATATTGCCCTAAAAAAATTTATTAAAATTTAAAAAAATTAAATATAAAAATAATGTATAATCATGTCATAATTTAATTAATAAAACAAAAACCAAAATAGAAAAAACGTATGTTACAATTATCACAACATTTTACAAAAAACAAAATATATTTTCATGCAACTCGTCCAGAAGGGGACTATATATATAACGCCTAAGACCTTTAGACTAGGGATGACAATGGAACGGGTCCAAACCCGGATCCGCATTGAACCCGCTTCAACCGGGTTTGGAAGCTGGGCGGGTCCTGGGATTGGCCGAACCCGCCCCGGACCCGCCTCGCTATACATTTTTAATTTTTTTTTAAAAAAAAATATGATATTAATTATACATTTTACTTATTTGATTGAACAATAAAGTGTTATTATTTAATTTTATATCAAAATTCATGTTAAAGAAGTTGGACATTTTGAAGGAAATAAGAGCAAATTAATAAATATTTAGTAGTTTAAAGATAGTTTTACAATGTTTATTATAAATATTTACTAGAGAAAACATGAAATTTAGTCACAAAACTCAACTTTTGTGTTTCAAAATTGATTTCTATCTAAATTTTTTTTAAAAAAAAAATAAAAAAGAAAAAAATACTGGAACCGGGGCGGGGAGGTAAACCCGTGGGGTTCACGGGTCTAGGCGGGGCGGGGCAGGTCCGGGTTTTATGTGTAGCGGGGCGGGTCGTCGATTGGCCAAACTCGTCCCATACCCGACCCGTTGTCATTCCTACTTTAGACCGACAAATGGTCCGTCCAACTTGAGATCAAAGTTCATTTATCACAATACATTTTACATTATTGATAATTACATTCTACACATATCTAATTATCATAATGCCCGTTAGAATTTGATTAATCTCCCAAAAAAAATTTAATTGTTAATCTAACAAAAAAACCGATTCGTAAACGGGAACACTAGTATATATAATATACCAAATCTATCTTATCATTTAAACGTTTAAAAGTGGTGGTGATAATTTGTGCAATTTATTAGAGTTGTAATCATACATGTGTTTACCAAAGCACATGTAGAGTAATCAAGTTTAATATTGACTACCACTTCAATCTTTATTTTACGCTAAACCTCGCATCGTACGAGGATGACCCATTCCATTTTATTAATACCCATAATCATTATTCCCACTTAATCTCAACAAATAATTCGATTTGTACAAGGAACATTTTCAAATATATTCACATTACATAAGCAATTTGTTCTCTATTTAAACAATTACTAGAATAATGTAAATAAATTATTCTTGGCATGGAATGACACCAAGTTACGCAATCGAAGGGCTAATTTGAACTTTTGAGAAATTATATATATATATATATATATATATATACAAATTTTTTAGAAGTGCTTTTACCGTGCATTAATTCGGTTATTTTAGATTTGTTTTCTACTATTGATTTGTTTTCCTTGTCTTATTCCGTTCAATAACTAATTTCAATATTTTGAAGATACACCCTAAGTCACATCATGTGGATGCACAAATGCATTAATTTTCATGAGTGTGGGTGCGCATATTAAGAAATTATATATATATATATATATATGTACATATAATGAACCAACTTCTTCGGTAAAACCCAAGCGAGCACCGAGCAAGAAGAATCCCGAACAAGAAGAATATTGCTCTGCATACTGGTCAAAGTGTAGCAAGAAACCCGGACGTAACTGACAAATCACCCGGTGCGAACGAACTTGAACCAATAACGTCACGATCAGAGGAGATCGTTGTCCGAATTTTATGCACATTAATTGCCAGAATCACCACTATAAATATGTCATATTAGTCTGAGTTTAAGGGGTTGGATTTTTTAGGCAAGAAAAGACTCTGAAGAGAGCAATTTCATTTATGTTCGGTATTTTACTCTTATGTTGTGTCGAAAGTTCTTATATTGTGTCCAAGTCCTGTAAATTCAGACAAGTTCATAGTGAACATTTGTAATGTACTAGATCCCGTGGGTCTTCCTTCGATTTGGAGGTTTTCCACGTAAAAACATTGTGGTGCCATCTATTTTATTTATTGTAACACCTATTCTACCGAGCACAGAAAATAACGGATAACATTATTGGCGCCAATTGTGGGAAATATCGAGCTAAGACGTTGAAGCAGGGAAAAGTTTTACAGGGGAGGAAGAAAAAAGGGCATGGTGCAAGGGTAGAAGACAAAGTTCTAGGGGGTGTATCCAAAATCCCCCTTCGTACTCATCTCCGCTACGTAAAGAGGAGGAGGATGTTGTGGAATCATCACAAAATGTTCCTCAAGCTAATCCCAAGGCATTTCCCATTATTGGAATGCCAATGGAACAATTCACTGAGGCTATTGCAAAAACTGTAAGGGATATCATGAAGCAAATTATGAACCCGCCCAGCAAGGAAGAACAAATAAAGAAGAAGACCTGACTTCTTCAGAATAACAGGAAGATGAGACTAAGAAGGTTGGTGACCTCACCAGTCAAATAGGAGAGAAGAGTAACAAAACTCTTCACCATCAGATGGATGATCTAAAAGATGAGTGCAGCAGATGCACAACAAGATGCAGGGAGCATCTATTCAGTACGGAGGAGCACACTGTTTGCTCCTGGGGTTCTAGACTATCCCTTACCATCTAATTTTCGAATCCAAATGTGGGAAATTATGATGGTGGCGAAGACCCCGATGAGTATTCATCACAATTTGAGAATGCTTCACTCTTTCACAAACTTACAAATGAGGTGAAGTGTAGGGTTTTTCTTACCACCCTAGCATGAGCATCTCAATCCTGGTTCAATCAATTGCCATTAGGGATCATAGATACATTTCCGAAGTTCAGCTCTTTGTTCTTACATCAATTCGTGAGCAGCAGAAGTTGTAAAAGAACAATCCTCGTCTTGTTCGGGCTTAAACCATTGGAAAAAGAGTCACTTCGGGGCTTCCTGCAAAGATTCAATCAAGCATGCCTCCTCGTGTCACATCAGAGATACTCGTCAGCACCTTTAATCAAGGGCTACGAGAAGAAGATTTGTTCAGATCACTAACCAAAAAACCTCCATCTGACTACGATGAGTTGTTACAAAGAATATATCAACTTAGAAGAACCCCAGAAGATGAAACAAAGAAAAGAGACAAAACGTGGAAATGAGCCAAGCTGGAGGGATAAACATCTGGAACAGCCGAAAATGAGTTTCGAGCAATACCTTCCAATGAGACCTCCTAGAGAGGTGGTCATGAATCAAAGAGTGCCAAAGAGAGGCCGAGGGAGGAGGACACTTCAGAGGGAGAGGAGCAAATAGATCTTGGGTAAGACAGGAACAATGATGGACTACTCTTCAATAATCCTCGCCCTCGAAATAATGCAAATCCGGGGAGAGGGGTTCGAATACTTGTAATAAGGGCAGTCAAAGGAGAAAGACATGAGGAAAATGATGTTCTGGCGGTAGGCGAGCTGCCTCCTGTTAACTTACTGATAAATGTGGTTTTTACACTTATTTTGCTATGCATTTATGTGAAATTTATTATGATTCTTGGACGATTTATGCGCTTTTGGTGTTGTTTTTGTATGATCCAAGAATCTAGATAGAAATGCATAAAAGTGGATGAAATGAGCTAAAAATGATGAAAAATGTCTGAGACAAGACAACATGTCGAAGAAATGAAGAAAATCAAAGAATGAAGAAAGTTGAAGAAAAGGGAAAACTGGAATCCAAGACACTTGTCACTTCTTTCTCCTCATATTTATTCATGATCGAGCCATATTTTGGAAATGTGGTCAACATAAATTGTAGAACTTTCTGTTATCTTTGCGTGGACAGCTAATTCGCTTAATTCAGAGATCGCATGCGAAATTTATGACCAAAATACAAGACAACTATCAGCAGCTGAAGCAACAAAAATCCTGAAACGAAGATTGATAGCCGACTAACGAAGATTGATCGCCGATGACATCAATTGGCGGAATATGAAGATCGGTCGCCGAGTGTTAAATTTTGAAAAATCTTTCCTTTTAGAGTTTGAGTGCAACAAGGACACTTCCTACACCTCCTCCACTATATAAAGCATATGATGGACGAATTTTGGGACACTTTTTACATCAGATTTCAGACCTAAACATAGCCTCCACCCCCATACACTTCAATCCATTGAAGATGAAGATACATCGGGAGAGACGGGACGACGCAGCAACGCAATGAGTCATCTTCTTGTGTGTATTTAGTATTCCTAAACTTTGTTCATCTTTTATTTTCATATTTTAATGTTTAATATGTTGCAAGACATGATTTTTAACTGTTATTTGATTATGATTGTTGACAAAGTTAGTTTATCAAGACTAGGGGATCCCATGTTTTGAACCCATGATTTGAATAAAGGTTTTTTGAGTAATTCTTGCAATTCTTTATGCGTAATTTATTGTTCTCCATGCTTTTGAAGATTTGGTCACCTTTTAATGATTATTTACATTGTAATTGACTTGACCATACGATATTGCAATACGACATAATAAATTAAGCCGTGGGTTTTAGATTTAGACTGACCACATAAAATCGAACACACGTGTGATAGCAATAGATTTACCAAAATCGAAGGCTAGAAGTTTATCTTCATACAATATTGAGTGTTAAATAAGTGCATGACCATTGACTTGTTGCATCTCAATATTAGATTTAATATAGCTTGACTATAATATATTTAATGCATTAGGAAAACTCGTCACCTTAGAACGTAAGATTTTAAATCATAACTAATAAACAAATTGTGGGTGATTACATGGGTGAACCGAAGTCTTGATAATTGTTTCTACTGATTTTCTACACTCTTTCCTGCTTATTGTGTTGGAGTTATTGTTCTTGGTTTAATTTAGCTAATTTAATATTCATCAATAATCGTAGGTTAAATATAGTTAAACTAATTAAGTTTGCTACAAGCTTTCTAGTCCCTGTGGGATCAACAACAATTTCTTAAAATCTACTATACTAAAACTTGACACCGTGAACTTGCGGTATAATCGCGCTACACTTAGAATTACTGTTTAAATAAATCGTGATCACTTACCAAATCGAGGAACTATACATATGATTTCTGGAGGAGTGTCATGAAAAGATTCTAACCGAACAAGGAAGAGTAATGCTCGGAAGTTCCCGGTCATGTCCATCACACCAGAGAGTGCTCCAACAGTACCGTCAATTGCATTTCGGCGAGAGGATCTACAAAGAGTGCAATTTCCCAACGATGATGTGTTGGTTATCTCATCCACAGTAGCCAAATACAACGTAAAAAGAATTTTTATTGACTCCGGAAGCTCGGCCGACGTGCTCTTCTTAAACATATTGGCTCAAATGGAGTTGGGAAGCATGCCCATGCAAATGGTAAATACTTCTTTGCATGGGTTTGCTGGAGAATTTGTAAGCCCGGTAGGGCAAGTTTCATTATTTGTCACACTGGGAGAGGAACCGAAGACGAAGACAATGATGATTAATTTCTTGGTGGTGGAAGCCCCCTCTTCATACAACATAATTTTTGGCCAACCAGCCCTGAATGCATTTCAAGCAGTGACATCCATTATCATTTGACGATGAAATTCATTGTGGGTGAGGAGGTTGGACAAGTCCGAGGAAATCAAAGTTCCTCAAGGAAATGTTATGTTCAGGAGCTGAAACATGAAAAGTTGAAAAAGAAGGAGGACGAGAACCCATGAACAAATGGTAAAAGAATGAGAGAGGATGATGAGATGGCCGAGAAGAGAATAGCCCCAGTTGAGGAGTTTATTACTATTGAATTGGGTCACCCGACTAAAACAACAAAAGTGGGTTCCTAATTGGAACCAAAATTGAAGGAAAGAGTGATTGAATGTTGAACAAGAATGTGGACGTGTTTACATAGAGTACCCCTGACTTGACTGGAGTACAATCGGAGGTTCCCGAGCATCACCTCAATGTTGAGCCTGATGCTCGAGCCATTAAACAGAATAGAATATATTTTGAACCTGATAAAGATGTTGTTGGGGTTCAACAATTGCCTCTGCTTTGTGATCGGTCGAACACGTGGCGCTTGTGCCAGTGTATGGTTGAAAATATTGATGTTGCGCCATTACCCTTAACTATAGTTATTGGTAAAGCGGTAAGCGCTCGATCCTACAATTGGTATCAGAGCCAAGGTCGCGTGTTCGATTCCCATGAGTTGCAGAGAGTGCAATTATTGGGGGAGGGATTGTTGGGGTTCAACAATTGCCTCTGCTTTGTGATCGGTCGAACACGTGGCGCTTGTGCCTGTGTATGGTTGAAAATATTGATGTTGCGCCATTACCCTTAACTATAGTTATTGGTAAAGCGGTAAGCGCTCGATCCTACAGATGTCATTATTGCTCAACAGATAGGGGAATTACTGAAAGCTGGCAACATCAGCGAAATTAGTTTTCCAACATGGCTCTCCAATGTGGTTCTTGTACTAAAATCAGGAGACAAATGACGGACGTGTGTAGATTTCCGAGATGTAAACAATGCATGTCCCAAAGATTGATATCCTCTTCCGATGATTGATCAACTAGTAGACTCCACCACCGAACATTAACTACTATGTCTGATGGATGCGTACCAGTGATATCATCATATCCCTTTGGCCCGAGAAGATCAACATAAAGTCAGCTTTGTCACGGCAAGGTGAACTTTTTGTTACGTGGTTATGCCCTTCGGACTGAACAATGCAGGGGTCACTTATCAAAGATTTATGGATAAGATATTCAAGGATCAAATTGGGCGGAATGTAGAAGTGTATGTGGACGATGTCCTCATCATAAGTAAGATGGCATGGGATTTGTCTGTGACATTGAGGAAGTCTTTGGCTCCTTACGTAAATTTGGCATGAAATTAAATCCTGCTAAATGCACATTTGGAATACACAGTGGAAAATTTCAAGGGTACATGGTTACTGAAAGGGGTGTTGAAGCCAACCCTGAGAAGATAAGGGCGATTCAAGAGATGAATCCTCCTCGGACCTTGAAAAAAGTGCAGATATTAGAAGGACGAATAGCTGCTTTGAGTAGGTTCATATCCCGATCAGCTGATCGGAGCCTATCATTCTTCAAACCGCTAAGGCAAGTAGCCCGAAGAATGATCAATGCCAGAAGGTTTTTGAGGATTTGAAGAAATATCTAGCTGAGTTGACGTTGATGAACAAACCTGAGCATAAGGAGACTTTCATCGTCTATTTATCTGTGGCCGAGTAGGTCATTAGCTCATTCTTAGTCAAAGAAAGTGAGAAAATGAGGAGGGTGGTCGCGTATTTATAGGGGGGCCACACGAAACATCGCCAAATCTGAACCGTTGGATAGAAATACGATCAACGGTCAATGATATATCTCGGGAAACCAAACGTCGCGAGATATTTTGAAAATTGGGTGGGATTCTCAGGCGGGAGAAAAGGGCGGGAAAAACCCCGAGCAGGTCAGAATGCGAATTTTACCTCAAGACGATAAATCGAGACTTCAATACTCTCATCTCCCTTTACTTCAGAGGGTGAGGTGTGTAATAGAATGAACCAACTTCTTCGGTAAAATCGCAAGCGAGCGCCGAGCAAGAAGAATCTTGATCGGCATACTGGTCAAAGTGTAGCAAGAAACCCGGGCGTAACTGACAAATCACCCAGTGAGGACGAACGTGGGGCGGATTTCTCGGACACGTCTTGAACCAATAACACCACGATCAGAGGAGATCATGGTCTGGATTTTACGCACATTAATTGTCAGAATCGCCACTATAAACACGTCATGTTGGCCTCAATTTAAGGGGAGCGATTTTTTAGGCAAGAAAAGCCTCTGAAGAGAGCAATATCATATCGGTTCGATCTTTTACTCTTATGTTGTAACGAAAGTTCTTATATTGTGTCCAGGTTCTGTAAATTCAGACAAGTTCATAGTTAAAATTTATAATGGATTAGGTCCCGTGGTTTTTCCTTCGATTTGGAAGTTTTTCACGTAAAAAAATTGTGGTGTCATCTATTTTATTTTCTTTAACACCTATTCAATCAAACACAGAATAACGAATAACATCATATATATATATAGACACACACACACACACACTGACGAAATAAAGTTAAACATACATAATACTCGTCATATTTGACAAACTTACATCATTTTTATATTATTTACCGTGCAATTCAAATCTTTTATTCGATTGTTTTTCTAATATGAATAATGATTGTTCTTCAAAAAATATTTTAGAGAATGAAGAATTAAATATTAATATTTGATAAGATAATGAATTCGAATAATGAAACCATATATTAACTATGTGTTTCAACATGTTTTGTAATAGTATTAAGTTATTAAAAATGACTTATATTATTTTCGGAGAATTAAGAATGTCTAACATTTAATTTCACGACTCTAATATGTGACTTAATAAGACTTATTCGAAAGCGTCGTACGTGTACTCAATGCGCCATATCATGATCGGAGCATCAGTAAAACTTAGTGCGCGACTTAGTAAAACTTAGTGCGTCTTAAAGCGTCGCACAAGCACTCGATGCGTCAGTTCGAGAACGATCGCCAGTGCAGAAGGTGGATATTAGGATTATGTGAATTAGGACACACCATCATATTGGCCGCTTGATTAAGATATGGATGATTATTCATTAATTATTACCATAAATGTTTACATATGACTGTTTATGTCATAAGTAGTTTCCTCCACTTTGTTTGACCAAATTTGAAGTCGAAATTCAGTTTTCACGACGAGACCTTTGTCTCTAGTGGCACCGCTATCTTAGAAAAGCCGGGATGTCTTGGGTAGTATAAGGAATGTTTAAAAAATCAGCGCTCAAAATCGACACACACTCAAATAGTATGTTTGTTACATACATAAATAGCATATCTATATTTTAATATAGTTTAATTAGATAAGTATTATAAAAATTGACTCATAAAAGTAGACCAGATCAGTTCCAAGAACCAAAATCAGAACCATCTCTCAACGGCCAAATCGTTTTTTGTTACAAAATCGGTATAAAAAACGTACTTGCTGTTCGATTCCGATCCCTAGAAATAAGAAACTAAAATCGTGTTCAACCGTAATCGAAACCATAAATTAACCATAGATTTAAGATCTTATAGCATCGATTGTAGGACCTTTGCTCTGGCAACTATAAAAGCTATCTCACCTTGTCTTGAAAAAAATATCCCAATTAATTTGGATTTATACATTTTCTTGTCGTGATCATTTTAAAAATATCCATAGAGTTGCGGGGTCAACAAGTAAAAGGCGCAGTCTTTGACATATTGAGTGGTGTGGAAGATAAAGGTGAGAAATAACATTTGATTGGTATTTCTTTTCCCGAAAAATTACAGAATAAACACATTATTGTTATTATTATTAACTCTTTTGTTAGACGAATTATTGTTAATTCTCTTGATTACAATAATTTGGCAAACTATATCACAAAATGTGGTCCCATTAAACCATGGCATCATGGTGTCCATCTGTTTGTGTTTATTTTAGCAGCTGATCATTAATCACAAGCTTTTTCACATGCGTGTGGGGTAAATTACCTTACTTTTATATGATTTAGTATATTTTAGTTTAACAAGGTATTCAGACTTGCGTCTGACTAATCTTTAGGTGACGATCGGCTCCTTAGGACCGTCTCTAGGTAAATCGAGGGATCTGCACGGATGACAGGTTTCTGAATAAACGGACCAACATGACCCGAACCCAGGACAAACCCCCACAATATTTCAATGGAGAATTTGTCCCACACGAGATTCGAACCTGCGACGTCAGAGGAATCTCCTCACATCACCTCAGCATTTACCAATCTGTCTATGCCCCTGGTGACTTGCTTTTAATTTATTTCATCACATTACAAATGAGCAGGGGCGACTCAAACTTTTTTAAGGTCATGAACAAGTTATATAAATAAGGTTTTTTACTAAAAAATTTAAAAAAAGTGAATATTAAACTAAAAACCTACTTTTTGTCTTTACTTATGCAAAATTACTTATTAAACTTTTGTATTCAATTTTAGCCAATAAGTCATTTTCGATTGCTAGATGTTCTATATGCTATAAAATAATTAGAAAAACAACCAAGTTCTTTTATTAAATTTAGTATTTGAACTGGGTCTTTAATTTCTAAAAATTTGCAACTTCGTATAAAACTTTTAACTCCGAAAATAATCTAAATCATTAATATCAGAATGCACAAGACTTTTTTTTTCTCTTCCAAATCACAATCAATATATGAAGTTAATATACCAATACCAAATAACAAACCAAATATATCATATTAATTTGAAAATAATACTAATCTAGCATACATTATAAATATATGAATCAACACCTTATTGAAATCAGAAGTCTATAATAAATATTTTAGTGGCTTTACCACTTGAACCGCCCTGCAAATGAACACTAAATATTTTTTAGTATTTTTTTTTATAAATTATTCTTTTTCACACAAGTAATTGTGTGTGTTTGTGCGTATATATATATGACAACATTACTATATAGTGATCTCTTATTAAATGTGATACCTTTAATTTTCAGCGACTAGATTGTGTAATGAGTGCATTACAAGCAAGATTGACAATTAAATTAAACATAATAAAACCGTATTTATAAAGGAAACGGCGTCACATTTTTTAAATCATTAAGTCACCATAAATAGAGAGGATAAGAGTTTCATTTTGTCTTTTATCCACTTAAAAAATCCTAAAAAAAGTTAAATATAAATTTTAAAAATCTTTTATGCATTGCCTTTTTTATCCTTAGGGCACGTCAAACCATTCGACTAAAATATCCTCATCCAACTTGAATGAGAATATCATCACCTAATAGTCCCTCAAAACACTGCACATAGTTAGCAGCAACTCTATCTTTTCTGAGTTGTCGCTCTCCATGTATGCTAAGCAATTTCTTTGTTTTATTTTTTTTGAACAACCCTAATTATAGGATGGAGAGGTTTAAACTCGAGTTATTACAGAAGATTTAGGTGATTAATCAATATACAACTGCCCTGATTGTCATGTAATTTCAGTGGAGGGTAGGGGTGAGCAAAACTTCGGTTTAACCGAATTAACCGACCGAACCGAATAAATTCGAAAATTCGGTTCGGTCAATTCGGAAGTTCGGTTTTAATTTTTTAAAATATCGGTTAATCGGTTAAATCGGTTCGGTTATCGGTTTTGATTTTAAAAATATCGGTAAACCGATTTAACCGATCTAACAGATTTTTTTTTATTTTTAAAATCATTTTTAATTTATTTTTTATAATTTTAAATTTTTTTTTACATTTTTCAAAAATATTTATCGGTTCGGTTTGTTCGGTTTCGTAAAAAAGTTCAGTCGGTTCAGTTTTGTAAAAAAAAATTTGGTTTTCTCGGTTTCGGTTTATTCGGTTTGATTAATAACCAAATTAACAGAATGCTCACCCTAGTTGAGGGAACATGTTGATAATCTGTTGCCATATTGGGCTGTAACGGGTTAATAGTATGGTCCATTATTAAGGTTCAGCCCATGTCCTGTAATACGAGCTTATCACCTAATTAGATCAAGTCCAATACATGATTATATTAAAAGAGTAAATTCATAGATGAACTTCTCTATCTTTGGACCTTTTACTACGCCTAAATATAATTACATTATAGTCATTGCCAAAGATCGGCAACTGTATTTACTGTTTTTATTTGTTTCATTGTGTATTATTGGTTTTGGCTGGAACTTTGTTGTACCTGTTTGTAATTCATATAATTCCCGTTTATGTTCTAAAAAAATAGTAAATTTAAATTAATGAGAAATTATAATATGTTTCAAAATATTTTTTGAACCAATAAATTTCAAAATTTCATATTATAGATTCTAAACAACTTATTAATTTTGATTTGTATCAATACACTTTTGATATCTGCTATTAAAAAAGATTTTTTTAATATATATATATATATATTTGAAAAAATATTATGTGTATACAGCAAATTTAAATGGCCCCCACCCATTAATAGCCAATGTCACAAACTTGACAATTAGTGATAAAAACAATATAAAAATAATTATAGAAAACAACTTGGGCGGTGCGTTTTAGTTACTGCCAAATAATGCATGTTAAAAATCTTTTTTTTAAGAAAACAAATATTGGTATGAATATTCATATTAATTTTTCGATTAGTAACATTTTTGAACTTATGAAGAGTTTGATTGGATAAAATATGTATATTTATAAATAAAAAAAGTATCTTTAAAATGATTTTTTCTAAAATAAATAAATAAATGTGATGACATA
Source organism: Haberlea rhodopensis (assembly GCA_907163345.1). NCBI lineage: Eukaryota > Viridiplantae > Streptophyta > Magnoliopsida > Lamiales > Gesneriaceae > Haberlea > Haberlea rhodopensis. Next base: position 102,499 of record CAJQUN010000940.1, read on the forward strand.
ATCAATTTATTCTTTGGGTCAAATTACTTAGATGATAATTACAAATATAATAACTAATTAGGGTTAGATACCGGCCTAATGTCACTGTATTTTGTTTTAATTCTATTATCAGGTTAATAATTTATGGTTGACAGATATTATACTGCATTATTTGATGGCGTCTACATATTATGAGTTCATTGCATTATGAGCTCTACGGCTTTGACGAGATGGATACGAGTTCATATCTATTTTGACAGACTCGAGTTCGAGTCACGATTGAAGCAAAAAATTGATTTAGCATCTCTCCAATTCAAAAAAAAGAAAAGCATTTTATTATTATTATTATTATTATATGTCGCATCATTCTTATTGAATTATATATTTTTCCAAGACAAGACAATGTTTAGATTACAAAAGGTTGACAAGAAAGAGCACTTAACAATGACATTTGACCTATTATATATTAGTTTAAAAAAAGCTTGCATTATTAAAATTAATTTAAATTTGTTAATTATTATCGACGAAATCTAAGGAAACCTAAACACAGCTCTTCATTCAAACAATTAATTGTGATTAGATCACTAGCGATCGCATGCCTTTTTTTGCTGATGTCTTTTATTTTCTTTTTATCATTGCTTAATTTCTTGGAAATTAAATGATAATGTTTTTTTTATTTCAATTTAACATAATTTGTATTTATTATCTCTAAGGGTGGATACATGAATTACACGACGAAAAATAGTTTATTTCATAACTAGTCAAAATTTGGTTGTATTTCAATTGGTGTATTCTTTATATTTTTTTATTTATTTATATCGGAGTGCGAACACGATATGTCTAGGGACGAATGCACTCGAGGACTCGAGGGGAAGGGGACAATTGCCCCCCTCAAAAATTATTATTTAATATATATTATGAATATATATATATATATAGTAAAATATATCCGTTTCCCTTTGTGCATGTATATCTTTCTTATTCATGAGAAATAATAATGTTAAATGAAAAATTTAGTATATCAATTATCTTTAAGTGGTGGCTTTGTATTATAATAATAATTATTATTATTATTATCCGTGGGCCAAAATCCCTTGTCTAGTATCGTATTTAACTACAAGTTTCAACGGTAGCAATTATTTATTATTAACGATAAATTAATTTAAAATTTTAAAGTAATTTAAGGAAGAATAAAGGAATGTCGAGATCGCTTTAGACTCACTCAAGTGTTAGGACGTAGTCACTGAGATTATGCATGAATCCCGATTTAAACAGACATTACAATCAATTTTTTTTTAATGACATTATAATCATTTTAATTAAACTAAATCCCCTATTTTGAGTAACTAAAGGCGCTAAGAAACAATAATATTCTCATTAATTTTCTCCCTTATCCCACTTATGGTTCGTTACGCTAAATCCTCACAAATTCCCGTTAATAATGCAAGAATATCTGATGATGATGTCATATGATTTCATTTTTGGTGAAGCTCTTTTCAAAACCCAAAAAATGGCATATCTCATATTTTATTGAAACCTTTTTTTTTTATTGTTACAGATGTTTATTGGTCGTTCCCATTTTTTCTAAATATTGTTTTCGTATTTTTTAACTTCTCAGATCCACTTCTCCATCTTAACTACTCCTACTTTTGTTGAAAACCTCCAACGAAAATTTTATGTCTACACCATTATATTTTTTTCATCTCCACTATTTTAAATTTCAAATGTGGAACAAGATTTCTTTTGGGTTATGACGAACCGAATAATATTACGCATCATCGTGTGTGCGTCGATGCTAATATATATTATGTAAGAGTTAGTGCTCACCCATGCATTATTACAAAAAGGTGATTAATTTTTTTGAAAGAGAAATTAATTTACTGTCCTTAAAGCACAATACAATTTGTTACTAAATAATAGTAACCATTCAGCTTGCATACAAAAATTTTCCCTCATTTGGATGCAACTGCCACACTCAAATATTTTTTTATATTTAAAAATAATATATAAATATTTTTTTTGCCTCTAATATTTAAAAATCTTACAATTTTGATTTATAAAAACTATATTTTATTATTTTATTTAAGAGATGAAAATTAAAAAAATTAAGGGATTAATGGAGAATAAAATGTTTACTAGCGTTGACCAAGACACACATAGAGAAGCTGACGGCGCCAACTCTAATCTACCTTGTCGAAAGCATGCTCTCTTTGTTAAATTAATTAATAATGTTTATTTGTCTTAATCAGATCATTATTTAGGGTTAAGCATGCTCATTGATGTACAATTAGTCGACCACCTACATTTGACGACAGATAAGGATTAGATCAAAGGTGATTATTTATTTACAATTATATTATTTTCCCATTTAATTTAAATATTAATATTTTCATGTAATAAAAACATTGTTATACTGATTAATCGGTCTTCGGGTCGGATACCGAGTCATCAAAAAAACATTGTTATACCAAATATTTTTCCGGGAATTGACAGCAAATGAATTAACTAGTTTTCTCCATTCCTTCCAAGTTGATGGAAATTGGTCCACCAGTATATGCTTGAAGTTCAAAAATAAAATGGATAAGGATTTTGGGGATATGTATTCCAACCACCCCTAATCTTCGACACTATCTCTGCCTTGACATTTTGCTTCCAAACATCAATTCATGATTTTGACAATAATAAAAAAAGAATATACATAAATATATATACTGGCGAATTTAGAATTTTTATTAAGACGGTAAAAATATAATTTTAAGGAGGAAACTATAATTTTTGGGGGAGAATCGTAACTCATTTAAATGAAAAATTTTTAGGGTAAAAATAATTTATTTTTGAGGGAAGACAGTTGCTCCAAACCCATGAAGTGGGTGCGCCTAGGGATGACAATGGGTCCGGGTCCTACTCGGACCGTATTAAACGCGGCCCATCGAGACAGGTCTGGACCGACTAAAACCGGTTTTGAAGCGGGGCGGGGTGGGGTGGTCCCATGTTTGCCAAACCCGTTGTACCCTCTCCGTTATACGTATATTAATTTGTTTTAAAAAATAATAATATTGAATATATATTTCACTTATTTGGTTGAATAAAAAAGTGTCATTATTAAATTTTATACCAAAACTCATGTGTTCATATTAAAGAAGTTGGAAATTTGGAAGGGAATGAGAGCAAATTAATAATATTTGGTAGGTTAAATATAGTTTTACAAGGTTTATTATAAATACTTACTAGATAAAAATATGAAATTCAATCACAAAACTCCATTTTTATGTTTCAAAATTGATTTCTAGCTAAAATTTATTGGTTTACGGGACAGGGTGGGTTAGATCCACCGGATCCACGGGGCGCGGCGGGGCTGGCTTCTTTTTGTTAGCAGGGCGGGTCCCGATTTGGCCAAACTAACCCCGAACTCGTCCCGTTGTCATTCCTAAATTCGCCCCTGTTAACACACACACATATACCCGTCCACTTGACATCCCTAAGTTCATCCCTGTTAACACATACACACACATAATATATATATATATATATATATATATATATATATATATATATATATATATATATATATAGTGCAACTATTACAATTAATCGGGATGGAGGACGAAAATTCAAAAATAAGATATATATGTCATAATTACGATCGATATCAGATGAGCTACAAGTCATCTGCTTGTCCACGTATTCCTGACTTGAGTGGTGTGCATGAAATCCAAGCCTCGTGATTAGTTTTCTACTACTTGAAATTAAAGAAAGAGTGGAAATATTTTAATATGTATGCAATCTGGAACGCCCTCGATGGCGCGACATCTGCTTCGTATGACTATTATCAACATTGCTCTCACGTGGTTCAAACGCGTGTATTGAAGTTCATCCATCATCGCAAAGGCTCGTATCCTATCCAGGGGAGAATACACCCTAGGGTAGAGGAAAGCTGTCCCCTTAATAAAAAATATTTTAATGTTATAATAAAAAATTTATATACTTTTGCCAACATATTTTAAAAAATCTACATTTGGCTCGCTCAATAAAAATCATATAATTTTACCGCCCACAATCACATGGCTAGATGCGATTGTCCTCATGTCAAAGGTGTAATAACAAAAACAAAATCATATAATTTTACCGCCCACAATCACATGGCTAGATGCGACTGTCCTCATGTCAAAGGTGTAATAACAAAACAAGCTTGGGTGATTAATCTTTGAGCTCACTTACCATGCACGTAAAGGTAAAATTAAGGATTTATTTGTCCCTTAACAAACCGGCAAAAAGCAACCTCACTCTTGCTTACACGGCCAAGTATAGTATATTATCAGCTTCATAAGATTTGGGAACCGTAATTAGAAATAAAATCTATTCCAACCATCACATCCCTCAATACAAATCATTTGAAGAAGGAATGCAGTTAATATTCAGTATTTGAAAATAAAAAATAAAAAAATGTTTTAAATTTTCAAGAGAAATATTAAAAAAATCAAAATTTGATTGAATTTCAAATATATGTGAACATTTTAGGAATGAATTTCACAAAAAATAATCAATAATTTTGAGAAATCACAAGTACGGTGTAAATGAATTGAATTGAGCCGAATATAAAGAAAATTTTAAGATTTATATTTGGCTCGAAATAGATATATTCGAGCTCGAATTCGATTCGAAGTTCGAATAGTTTAAAAATTTTAGCTCGAGTTTGGCTCGAATCAAAATTCGAGTTCGAGTTCAGCTCGAAAATATTCGAATATGTTAACGAACTATTCGAACTATTGCTCGAAATGTTCAAAATATTTTTATTTAACATTTAATTATATTATATTAACAAAATATTAAAGTTCGCGAGCGCTAACAGACTATCGAACAAAGTAATTTAGGCTCGAAGTCGGCTCGAAAAAAGTTCGAATATGTTCGAATTCGGCTCAAATTCGAGAATTTCGATACGAATCAAATATTTTTCGAGCCGAATCAAAAAACCGTAAACACGCTCGATTCGTTTAAATCCCTAATCACGAAGTTGGAATTGCGTGTGGAAGCAGTCTCCGTTTGCGAGCAAATGATGTCAAATTTGGTCAACCTCAGTTAACTATTTTTACACAATAATAAAATAAAATGAAAACCTTGTTCCAACTAAATACAACTTTTGTTAACAAAGTATTGTCTTTAATGAATCTTTTCAAAATAAATTTATTAAAATGTTTTTTAAAAATTTCAAAGTTTTTTAAATTAATTCTTTTTTAGATTTAAAATTTTAATTGTCAAACTACAATTGTGATTAATGACTAAAATATGATATTAATTTGGGATTAAGTGCTTGGTAAAAAATTAGGCTTGGACAAGACTCAAAGGAATGCATGAGCAACAATCATATAACACATCACGTGTGCCAAGTTACGACTTACGAGGTAATCCTAACAAATGCGTCAAGCAACATCCTCTGCCCACACATATCTTTCAATTCACACCCAAATCCATGTTTCGCCTTATCAAGCTTAAAATATTAACTCCCGACATTAGAAAATTGACATGTGCTCACTGGCTTGGGATTTTATCAATAAACTGTGATTCTGAAATTATTGCATATGTTTTTGCCATATTCGATTAAAAAATATGATACGTTCATTTGTTATATCATATATATGGTCAAAATATAATAGATAATAATATCAATATCAAGAGTGTGCGTGCAAATTGCTTCTTATTAGTGTTTATCTACTTTTTAGACAAAAAATCTATTTTTTAGGTGTTTGATTTATTTATTTTGTTATTGATTCTTTAAAAAAATGCAGGTGAAATGAGAAGTAGATAAGTAAGTCGTGAGATGCTTCTGGCTGCTTTAAGTTTAGTGGTGAAAATTTTGTAATTAGTTGAAGTTTGTTAAGCTATTGTTTATTTTAATATTAAATACTCGATGATTTTGTTTAAAAGTAACTTTTTTCAACTTTAAGCAAAATCAACATAAAATTGTGATTGGTTTCTTCATCCGGGTTTCCTAGAGTTTGTCAAAAATAAGTGGAATAGTTTGCAGATTCAAGGGTGGGGTAGTTATCTTATCAAGGAAAAAATAAAATACCCAGGCCCGGATGGCATTAACTTTAACTTCATAAAAAAAGAATTGGGACGTGGTAAAAGATTACTTTGTGCGGTGTTGTAAAGAGTTCCATCAATTTGGAAAGATTGTTCGAGGTGGCAACCATTCATTTATCACTCTTATTCCAAAAAGGAAGAACCCAACAAAAGTTGAGGATTATAGGCATATCTCATTGGTAGGCTGTGTGTATAAGATTATTTCAAAGTTGTTGGCCAACAGATTAAGCAAAGTAATGAATTATGTTATATCAGAGAACCCGTCCGCGTTTGTGGGGAATCGTCAAATTTTGGACAGTGTGTTGATTCTGAATGAGAAAATTGATGATTTCAAGTTGAGTAAGAAGCCTTGTTTATTACTCAAACTAGATTTTGAAAAGGAGTATGACTCTGTCCTATGGGAATTCATCGATGAAATGCTTGAGAACATGAATTTTAGTGCTAAATGGTGTGGTTGGATTAAGGAGTGTCTTGGGACGGCTACGACTTCGATTCTAGTGAATGGGTCACCCACAGAGGAATTCAAGTTGGGTAAAGGACTTCGCCAAGGTGATCCCCTATCGCCATTCTTGTTCTTAGCAGCGACCGAAGGGCTTAATGGATTGATGGCAAAAGCGATAGAGGGTGGTTTGTTTAATCCAGTCTCGGTAGGTAGAGGATGTCTCCCTTTATCTATCCTCCAGTTTGCAGATGATACGATATTGATGGGAGAAGTTGAGGAGGAGAACGTCTGGGCTATTAAGTGCATTATCAAGAATTTGAATTGGTATCTAGACTTAAGGTGAATTACCATAAAAGTGGACTGATAGGGATTAATGTGGAGGTTAACATATTATCTAATTTGGCTGAGGTTCTTAATTGCAAAGTGGGCTATGTGCCCTTCAAATATTTAGGTTTGCATGTTGGAGCAAACTCGAGGAAATCGTCGACTTGGAAGCCTTTAATTGACCGAGTTAGAAATAGGTTGGCAAGCTAGGAAAATAAACATCTCTCTCTTGGTGGTCGTGTTATCCTGATTAAAGCTGTGCTCAGTTCTCTACCCATCTACTACATTTCCTTCTTCAAAATCCCTATTTGTGTTAGCAAGACTATCTCTAAACTTCAAAAAATAGGAAAGTGGCATGGGTTAAGTGGAGGTTGTTTTTATGGACAAGGAGGAGGGGGTTTGGGTGTTAGAGATTTGGCTGCATTTAACTTGGCTTTATTGAGTAAGTGGAGGTGGAGAGCCTTAACAGAGCCAGATCACTTTGTGGGTAAGAGTGTTGGTTTCTAAGTTTGGGTCGGAGAGTGTGTTAGGTCTAGGGGGGCAACTTTTAATTGGTAGAAGTATGGTATCAGGTTGGTGGCGTGAGGTTCGTAGGGCTTGTGTGGTGGAAGGTGTGCGTTGGTTCGATAAAGGATTGATGAGAGTAATAGGTGACGGAGCAAATACTTCTTTTTGGCATGATACTTGGGTAGGCGATGAACCTCTGTGTACTAAATTTCCGAGGCTTTGTAGTATATCTTTAGACACATTCAGTTCTATTAGTACTTTGGAGGAGTGGGCGGATGGGAGTTTGTGTTGGGATTGGCGAAGACCGCAATTTGAATGGGAATGTTCTATTTTATGTGACTTAATCTTTTTTGAACAGTTGTATCCCTAAAGTTGATATGACCGATGGTTGGAATTGGAAGTTGAACAATGAAGGCACATTCTCGGCATCTTCAGCTTACCGTGCAGTAAGACTGGCTAGGCTTCCGGCTAGCATGGAATGCGAAGTGAGCAAATTTGTTTGGACCAAAGGAATACCAAGTAAGGTTAACTGCTTTGTTTGGAAGCTGGTACTAAACAGAGTCCCAACTAAATTAAATTTGCTTAAAAGAAATATCTTGGATATACAGAATGGAGTGGGCTGTGTTTTATGTAATATTGGAGAAGAGGATGCAAATCATTTATTCATATCTTGTAATCTTGCTAGTTGTGCGTGGAAGGATTGCTATCCGTGGTTTGGTATTTTTGTCGTGTGTCACAATACTGTGGAACAATATTTGATTCAACACCAAGCACTAAACCCATTTAGAAATTATTGTAATATTTGGAATGGATTGTGGCATTGTATTGTGTGGAGTTTTTGGAAACTGAGGAATGAAATAATTTTTCAAGCGGCCGAACCAAACACTGGTAAACTCATAGAGGTAGTTAAGGTTAGGAGTTGGACTTGGATATCGACTTATTTCTCGGGCTACAATTATTCTTTGTCGGATTGGTTTACAACCCTACTGTTGTATATCAATGCTTGACATCGGGGTAATGTGTTATGGTTAACTGGATATATGGTGTGACACAGTTCTTTACGTTGTGGGGGTGGTTGAGTGTGCTCAAAGTGGGAGCGTTTTCATCCTGATATTGCTTGTTGGTTGGAGTTCATAGCGGGTGTGGCAGTAGACTTATTGCTTTATTTTCTTGATGTTCGTCCGATTGGGTGTGGCAGTTTTTTTTGTTGGTTGCGGTTAAGTGGCTACTCGAGTTTGCTGCAGTTGAGCTGATTTAATTTTCTTCTTCCTTTGTAGCTGTGTTTATTTTTTAGCTCCTTTGATTTCAGTTTCTTCCTCGGCTTTAGCTTTTGTATTGTTATTGATTTGGGTTGGCATAACCCTTGTATACTCCCTTTAATATAATTTTTTCTTATAAAAAAAAAAATTGCAAACACACCCTAAATATATATGTACACAATAAATATCTGATATATTATAAAAGTCAATTTTTTTATAATATATGTGTGTTGTAATGTCTCAATAAGTTTAGTAACGTTTTTTTTTATATGGGGAGGGAGATTTGTAAATATTTTTGGGACACTGCTCAGTTTTGAAATCGAGTTAGTTCACAGAGGACAATGAGACTTTTTAATGCTTGACTAGGCCAGAAGTCTCTAGCAACGGTGTTTATAATAGCTTAATAACGATATCCAAAGTTGATAATAAGATATCAAATCAAATCATGAACAATAGTTGTTTGTAATGTTCCACAAAATCTGAAGATCTACTTTAATTAATTGACCTGAAATTGAATTGCACCAACCATAAGCAAGGGTAAGCCATGGGAATGCATCACATGAGCCAAGATGGTCAAACACCCAATTTTGCCGCACCCAAAATTATGCCCTTGATTTCGCCAAAACCAAATTGAATAATGAATCAACTTCCTAACAATAAAAATCATAAAGTAAATTGAATAAATTTATTTAAAAATATAACATCACATTCCAACAGATTCATAACAACTTTTGATCCCGGGCCAGGAAGAAAGAGGACGATCATCCTGATTGAAAAATAAATCCAAATTCTCTGTGTATTTTTTCCGAAAATTTAAGATTCCCCATTTGTTATTCTAGTACAAACCCCGAAGCAAACCAATAATGTACTAGTGGCAATGATACATGATACCTCGGGTTGTTGCTACCCCAGAGCAGTGCTCTGTGGGCTGCAACACCTTTGGATGTGAATATTCTCATCTAATATGGATGATAATATTATTATTCAAATGTTGATGAGCCTTCAATGATATTGCACTTAATGGGTATCATAAACTTAACGTGCATGACATGTACATGTGAATAATGAAGCAAACTAATCATCACTCAAAATCGGAGGCTGAGGAGCTCTCAGACTTAGCCTGGCGGTAAAAGCTCATTACCCACTTTTGGGTTGACTCGAGTTCGAGTCGCGCTTGGCGCAAAAATATTTAGGCCCACCCCCACATCTGGCACAAAAATATTCAACCCCTCCTTCAATAAAAAAAATCGGAGGCTGAGAAAAGAAAATGTAAATAATATATGAGGTTCTACATAGAAAAATATTGATTTGATGGTTGAAATAATTTTTACATAATCGATTAAATAACTTTCTTGCAAAATTTGGATAAAATAGAAAAAACTTTATATTTCTTCAAAGCAAATATTGTATAAAATCATGAAAAGTGGTAATTCCATTTATAAATTTTAATACCTCATACGTAATAACACGTATATAAATTATAAAGATTTTTTTTTCTAAATAGGATAAAGCTAAATAAATTGATACTGAGAAGCCATAAAAAGGGAAGCAACTCACCTGTCCCCGAACTTCCCAACAAAATATGGGTCCAATAAACCAACTACACACTTCACATTACAACAAACTTTCTAATTTAAGCTTTCAAAGAATCTCATTCTATCTTCAATATTCGAAACAAGTTTTTACCCTTATTATAATTATTTTATTTTAATATTTTTTGATTTCAGTCTATCCATCAAAGAATTCATGATTCCTTACTGCAATCTAGACCTGACCACTTCAAACCGACTGACTCAAAAAACCTCGACCTTAACTTTAACCTTCCTAGACGGTTCTGGTTACGGTTTTGGTGGAGTCGAATTTAATTTAATTCATAATCCTAAAAATTTGTTTGCACTATATATCTGATCTTACATATGAATTTACCCTTGAAATCTATTCTAAGTAAAAGTTTGTTCACGGTGGAGTCAAATTTAATTTAATTCAATTTTTTAATTATATTTAAATGTAATTGGGTAAATTAACTAGTTTACCTCTTCGTCACGCGTCAGGCGTATTCTTCCAACCCGTACATCAAAAAAGTTTGTTAACACGAACGGTGCTAGCGTGTGAACCGAAGTAGGGTGAATTTAAAGGCATATATATAAGTGAGATATGTGTCTAGGTACTTGCATTCGGTCAATTCGGTATAACCGATTTCTTTTTTAATAATAAACAAACCGATCGAATTTTTTTGAAAACCAAATTAATCGAAACAGTCCTGTCTCTTAATTTTGTTTCACCGAAATTTTGCTCACCTCTATATGTGTCCAAGTGTTGCGGAAGCAGAGTCAGGACAAGTGTCTTCCGTAATTTTTTTTTATACCCGTAGAATTTCATTTCATCCCCCTAAAATTGTATTACCCCCTAAATTACAGATTACCCCATTAAAATTATATTTTACCCCCCAATGTTTTATGTTATATCTTTGTCCCCTCATTTTGGATTCTAAATCCGCCTATTTACGTGTTGTGTGTTCTCATTAATTTTATACTGTTTTAAATTCGTATACTCATCTATATTACACTTAAAATCTCTAACAATTTCAGCGTAACAAAATATTGTCGCGGACTCGTGAAAGTCCCCTTGTATTCATTGTCGAAGACCGAATATCGGAGCCGTAGATGATGGAGGAAGCATCATTTCACGACACCCCGACACGTATACGAGAAAACTATTCCTTACTAGGAAAATACTTCGTACCAAATGACCTAAGGCGGTCATAAAATAATAAAATAAACTGATTTTTATGAGAAAAAAGGGGTTTATATATAGCCTGCATGCATGCACGTATACCAAATATTAGTACGTCTTCTTCACGCCTGCCAATTTATATAACAAAATAATATTAAATAATGAAATGAAAACGGATTTTTTTGTAGTTAGTCAACCCTTACGTCCATAAGAAAACTTTCTCCTAATTAAGTATGGTGATGTGGTTCGATTTTTTTCAGGTTCGATAGATTTAAGTGTTTGTAAAAAATAAAAGAAAAACACCAAGATTTTTTATGTGAAAAACCCTCGAATTGAAGGAAAAAACACGGTACTTAGTCCAGTATAATTTGTACCGGTCACTATTTTTATTTGTGACAGGACTTGAGACAATATATAAGTGAAAAATCAACACTCAAGAATATTTGAGAAAGTAACAACAGATGACCGAACAGACAAAATAATGTTCTCTTCGGAGTCTCTTTTTCCTCAAAAGTCCCACTCTAATGATGAAACTCTCAGCCTCTATTTATAGGGCCAATTTCAGTATTTTATTGGCGGGAAAGCTTAGAACACGATCTTCCTTGATCGTGGCGTTAATGTGGCAAGTGTGTCCGAGAAATCCGCACCCCTTTAACGCACATTTATCTCCGCCGGTTAATTTGTTGGTTACAGCCGGGTCTTCCGCTAATCTTTGACCATTAAACCGAGCAAGGTTTAATAGTGTTCGGCTACCTTGTGCTCAGATGTTGCTTATTCGGATATCTTCTGCTCGGCATCTGTTTGTTCGGCTTCTTGTAGGGGATTTTATCCAAGAATGTCAATATGTCGTTGACATCACCTCACCCCCTGAAGTAAATCAAGACGATAATATTGAAGTCTTGTTTTATTGTCTTCGGGTAAAATCCTTATCTTGACCTGCTAGGGTTTTGCCGCTCTTTTTTTCTCGTTCAAACGTTTCAAACACCGCGCGACGTTTCGTTTCCCGAGGCATGTCCGTAACCGTCCATTCAGTTTAATTTTAACGGCGTGGATTTAACGACTGTTCATGTGGTCACATCTATAAATACTCCTCTATTCCCTTCATTTGTCTCACTTTGCTGCATTCTGCGTTCGAGCTAGCGTTTAGACGACCGAACAATTTATCTTCAATCCTCTCCGGCTTCTATCTATCAAGTATGGCCTCTTCTTCAGATGATTCCTCCTTGAGGGCGATAGATGTGTATGATGATGAGGGTGTCAATACCCCTTCTCCTCGACCGTCATCCTCCTCGGATAGCGAGGAGACTCTAAGCTCTTCATCTGCTTCAGCTGCTCGTAAAGAAGAGCAACGAGCTGCTACGGAACAAGACTTGGTGGATGCCAAAGTCCCTTGGTTCGAAATTTTTGAATCAGGGGTTAGATCGGGCCAGCATTTATCTAATATTCGTACGAGGTGGGAGATTTCTGACGAGACTTCTATTATTGCCCCCCTTCAGGATCTCGTCCTCATTTGCCCCTAAGGGCTATTTTTCTTTCTATTTAGATAAACTCCGATGAGGTCTTCGTTTTCCCGTCCCTTCCTTTTTTGTTGAAGTGGCCTCTTATTTTTTCGTCTCTCTCAGCCAACTGTTCCCCAACAGTTATAGACTGTTGGCGAGTTTCTTTATAGTTATTTCTTTTTTGGGTTTCACTCCTACTCCTAAACTCTTCCATTGCTTCTTTCAACTAAATAAGAAATAGATCGGGCTTTTTTTACATTTCTTCTCGAACAGGGGTTGGTTTCCTCAAAAACTACCCCTCGTCGATCAAGAATGGGAAGATGTTCTATTTCTTTGCTCGTCCACTCCAGCCTTGGGATTGTCACATGAAGTGGAGGGATGACCTCCCGAAGGGCAAATCGATCAAGGGACACCTTGAGAAGGAATCATATATGTCGGTTCGTCGTAAGCTTGGCAATCAGGTTTTTAACCTAGCGGAGCTGATTGACAACGGACTGTTGTACTTGTTCCAGCTGAGCCCGAAGGGTGCATCCTTGAAAATGCCCCTCGGTGAGTGTCTCTGAGCACTCTCACATGCTTGTATACTCTGATTGTTATTCTCGGACTAACCTTTGCTTATTCTTTTCAGAAACAAAAATGATGAAAGCTAAGATGGCCGAGAAGCTGAAAGCCGAGTATCAGAAAGGACATGCCTCTGAATCTGTTGTTATTCCAGCTCCTCGTCCATCTGTTGAACATACCCCTGCCCATCCATCTGCTGAACCTACCTCTCCAAACGATGTGAGGGATTCACCTGAGGAGGCCTTGGCAATTCGACCCCGAAAAAGAGCCAATCCCGAGGGCCAGTGTAGGGTCTTCCTACCTTAACATCATTTAAACACGTATTATGGACTAAACATGCCTTTATAACCTCTTAAGGGTTCCGGTTGTAGCTTGAGCTAAGAAGATTACAAGCCAAAATAAAATTTGCAAAAGCTATTTAATTACATTCTCAACAATGAATGTTAAAGCTATAGGTTTACACTACTCCTAGAGTAGAGACTATCAAAATCCTGCATCCTATATTCATCTTGCTCCTTTTAGCTCACCTCCTCAACCCGACCCTAGGCCCTCGGTCCAAAAGTGTACCTACAGGGACAACACATCGTGAGCATATACATATTTACTTAACATGATATAAAAGGTATACAGTAATGCATAACATCTTAGTTAAGTAAAATTTATTGGTCTTTCTTTAACTTCTTTTGTTGTCCCTGATTCTCATTCACATATAAGGGCATCTTACCCCAATGTATGGCATCTTACCATAACATAACCATCGTGTGGCATCTTACCACATGGGCATCTTACCCAATCGTATGGCGTCTTACCATATCATAAACATCGCGTGGCATCTTACCACATGGGCATCTTACCCACTCACATACATGGAGTGGCATCTTACCACATGGGCGTCTTACCCAATCGTATACGTCGTATGACCTTATCATAAACTTACTTTTTATAAACATCATCATCGTAACATCATCATAATCATCATCATAAACATCATTATAAACATCATCATCATAAACATCATCATAAACATCATCATCATAAACATCATCATAAACATCGTCATCATAAACATCATCATAAACATCATCATCATAAACATCATCATAAACATCGTCATCATAGACGTCATCATAAACATCATCATCATAAATATAGGAGTATGGTTTACCGTCCGATGCTCGTACGTTTCTTACGTACCTTAATTCCAAAAGTGGAGAAATCGGAGAGCTTTATCTCCTTCAGGTTGTGGGTACTTGGGATGGTTCTACATAACCATACAAATTGATATTAGAAGCCAAACAATAGCCCAATACCAAAAATTCAACAAAAATCATCATTTTCCAAATTTTGAACAGTGGCGATCGATCGCTCATCACCTGATTGTTTTTACTTAGCGGCGATCGATCGCTTAAAATGAGGCGATCGATCGCCTGATGCACATTTCGCTACTGGACGTTGGCGATCGATCGCGCCATTTGAGGCGATCGATCGCCTACCTTCGTTTTTGCGTACTGCCTCTCGGCGATCGATCGCTGCATTTGTAGCGATCGATCGCCACAACCAGTGGCCGCGATTTCACCATTTTTATGTGCATTTTTCAAGCTCATCCTCATACCTTTCAAAACCAAACTTTCCTACAACATCAACAACATCATAACCCACTAAAACCTACATAAAACACTTCAAAAATCATACCCCAAACATATATAACACATACCCAAAACAACCCACATAAATCATCAAAACTAACCCATTTCAACACCAAACATCTTGAAAACTTAAGGAAGGGTCCCATACCTCTTGTAGGCTCCAAATCTTACCAAAGATTACACAAACAAGTATTTTGTGAAGCTTTCTTCTTCCTTCCTTGGTGTATTTCGAAAATGGTGTGAGGTTAGGGTTGAGGGATGAAATTTGGGGGTTAAAAGAGTGAATGGTAAAGTGAAGTGAAGTATAGGAAAAGATGGGTAGTGGGGACTAAAAGGGGTTGTGCAAGGTTAATTTAAAACTTGTACCCCAAACTTAACATGATGTATAAAACACTCCAACATGGTATTTTAAAAGCATTTTACAAAAATGCTCTAAACTTCATCTAAAATCACATCTTCCTCATATTTAATAATCAACACAATTAAATCATGTTAACATCTTAATACCCAACACATAAATCAATTATCACACGATTCATCATATAAACATAATTAATGCCTTAATTGCAATTAATTAATTTCGGGGCATCACAGCCAGGGCCCCTTCTAAGAAACCCTCTTCTTCCATCATTCCCCATGTACCCCTAGCTTCTTCTCAACCTGCTCCAAGTGGTCCGAGCGCTTCTAGGCCCACCTCGAGATACCACATACCCACCTGGACCTATTCTCCGAATGTCCCCCTCCTGAAGAAACCTGACCCTAAGACTTCCCAATCCATCCTATGTCATTCTCCCAACTCCGCTGACCGCAATACCTCGGGAAGTTGGCCTTCAGTAATCTGTTGAATGAATTCGCCACTTCCTTCACCCAGGTAATTATCCTTTATTGATAATTTTCTAAGTCTTTATCTTCGGTATACTCATTTCTTACGTTTTTATGCAGGCTCACATGATGACGGGTGAACTTCTCACCCAATTCCATTCCGTTCGATCAGCAGATGCTAATCGCCAGTAGCAAATCAAGCAACTTAAAAATATGGGCGATGATTTAAAGAAGTCCATAAAGCTCCTGGAAGATCGATATTCTGCAATGATGGCCACTCGGGATGAGGCACAGGATGGACTTGAGAGAGAGCGCAAGGGTCGGCTGAAGTAGATGAGGCCAACAAGACCTTATCGGAACAATACAAATCCATTTTCGAACAACTAGCCCAGGAGAAATCTTCGCTAGGTGTTCGAATGGAGGAGTTTTGGCTTGTAAAGAAGGCTGACTTTTTGAAGTCCTCAGAGTTCAGTGACATGGTGGTGGACCGTGCAACAAAGGTTTTTGATCACGGGTTTGGGGCCTGTGTCCGCCAATTTGAGGCAAAGGGTTACCCTTCTGAAGGGATTCAAAAGATTTTCTTGATGTTGGAGTTGCTTTGGAAAGCCTTCCTGTGAGACCCCGTTATCAAATCAAGATACTAAGGTGCAATTAAGAGAACTAATCATTCATGTGTATATATCAGAGTAATAAGTCGTGTGATTAACCTGAGCTTAAGAGATTACAGTACCAAAAGTTTCAAAAGGAATTTCACATATTCCTACAAAAGGTACTACATTATAGTCTTACTCTACTTCTTGTAGAAGCTATACAAAAAATTCTCTAACATGCAAATCCTGTAGCACTCCTTACAGCTCAGCATATCAACCCCGACCCTGATTCTCATTAACAAAAGCACCTAAAAAGACAACCCCCAACACATGAGCATATCATAATTCATTTTCAACATAATATGAATGTAAGATGTAAATGCATAATCATAAATACAAAGCACTTCCTGTATTTCCAAGCATTTACAACGCCCATTGGTTGTCCCTGTACCAAACCTCATAATAAACACATATGAAATTATGGATCCTTTAATAATGTCATGACATATCACCTCTTTCTTTACACAGCTTTTGAGTCATATATCAACAGTTATTTTAATGCTTCTTGCTTCAACATCTCATAATGAGCGGTACCATCTTCCCCGCTTCATTACTACACAATCTCATAATGAGCGGTACCATCCTCCCCGCTTCATTACTACATAATCTCATAATGAGCGGTACAATCCTCCCCGCTTCATTACTACATAATCTCATAATGAGCGGTACAATCCTCCCCGCTTCATTACTACATAATCTCATAATGAGCGGTACCATCCTCCCCGCTTCATTACTACATAACAAGCATAAGCATTAAAACCTACACTGTGATCTCTCTTGACTCGTGGAATACACCTCTTTATTCCACATCACAATATGCAACAACAATGCATAATATGCAACAACAATGCATAATAACATGTATCATACTCTTAATGCATCACATTGCATTCATCATGTGTCAAATAGACAAACATAAAGTACATGTTACCGTTGGGATGCCCGTACGTCGCTTACGTACCTTTCCAAAATGTAGTGTGTTGCAGGACTCTATCCCATGCGCTGTGTAGCTGTCTGTGAAGGCTCTACACCAGTGTACAACACAATATTAGATGTCTCATTACAATCCAATATCAAAAATTAAACAAAATATAACAATTTATATTTTTCAACATTCTGGGTCTCTCGATCGATCGGCCCATCTTTTCGATCGATCGAGAAGACACCTTCAATTAATACCAAGGTTCTGCCTCGCTCGATCGATCGAGATGGAATTCCGATCGATCGAGATGTCCTGTTCAAGAACACAAATTCCAGAATTCTCGAACACCCATTTTTACACCCTTCGATCTAGCATATAAGATACACCACATGTTTGAACAAATATGCTAAGGGCTACAATACACTACCCTGTGTGTATTCATATAAAAGTTACACCCCAAACGCAAACCCTCATGCATCAAAATCGTCCATTTACCTCAGTACTCAACCAAGAATTCCCCAGAACATGGCATAGAAACTCAGCCCAGAATTCTCGAACATGCATCTTTAGCAACGAAACTACCACATAACCCGTAGTTCATGCTCAAACAAATATGCTGGTAATTTCACCAAACTACCATGTATGTATTCACGTCAAAGGTTTACTCAAAACCTAAGCTAGCATGCTTCAAATCTTCATAATAAAACCCCTACTCAACCTAAAACAGGGCATTTCCCCTGCCCAGATTTTCGAGGAGCTCTTTTCCCAAACGAAAATCTAACATATAAAGCATGTAAGTTACTTAACAAAACATGCTAGGGGCTTCATAAACATTACTTTCAAGTACTCATAACAAGGTTTCATCGAACCTAACACTAGCATGCCAAAACTTCTATGAAAAACATACATGCATAAAAACGAAAAAGCTGGTGAACCAGCGTGATTCCTCACCGCTTTTGCTCTTCGATTTTCGTCAAGAAAATATTAGTAAAATCCGATCTCTTTCTTCTTAATAGCAGCTCAAATAACAGACGAAAGGAAGAAGAGAATAAGGAGGTTTTTGGAAGAGTTAAAAATGAAAATATATGATTGCAAACTAGTCTACTAGGCCAACAGCCTTCCAGAAAACAGGGGAGGGGGCGTGGGTTGCTGCAAGTGGGGGTAGGGTGGTTGCATGTAGGGTGGTCTTGTGGTGTTTAATTGTGTCCCGGTATTTCATACGATGTATAAAAAATATCTCCCCTTGATATTTTATAATTTTACCACATCAATACAACAATTAAAAACACCTAACATGCTCCCTAAACCACATCATCAAAATAAATATAACGCCCCCACATAAAACACGCCTTTAACACATAGGCACACAATTAACAACCCTTAATTGCATGATTACACACATAATCATTTCGGGGATATCACACTTCCTGAGGAAATCTTTCAACCATAGATTAGGAATGTTATTTTTCTTTTCTTGCTTTTGTTCCGATGTAATATCTCCTGATTGAATAAAAATGGCTTTATTCATTTTGTTGTTCAAAATCCCCAACACTTGTACAAATTTAAGTTTAGAAAGTGGACCAACCGTTCTGATCCCACAAAATAAAATTCATGAATAAGCTGGTACACCGAGCAACACGACCTTGATAATTTTAAGTTTAAACGTGGACCGAACATCCCGATCCCACGAGTAAACTACTAAAATTCCGAACCAGTTCGCTACCCCCGAGCATAATAACTTTGATAATTTGAAGTTTAAACGTGGACCAAACATCCCGATCCCACGAGTAAACGATGGTAGTTTTAAGTTTAATCATGGACCAAACATCCCGATCCCATGAGTAAATGATGGTAATTTCAAGTTTAAACGTGGACCAAACATCCCGATCCCACAAATAAACCGAACAGGCTCGCTACCCCGAGCACAATCACTTAAGCAATTTTATGTTCAAACGTGGACCAAACATCCCGATCCCACGAGCAAACTACTAAGATTCCGAACCAGCATGATACCCCGAGTATAATAACTTTGATAATTTTATGTTTAAACGTGGACCAAACATTCCGACCCCACGAGTAAACGATGGTGATTTTAAGTTTAAACGTGGACCAAACATCCCGATCCCATGAGTAAACGATGGTAATTTCAAGTTTAAACATGTGCCAAACCTCCCGATCCATGAATAGACCGAACAAGCTTGCTACCCCGAGCACAATCACTTAGGCAATTTTATGTTTAAACGTTGACCAAACATCATGATCCCACGAGTAAATCATTAAAATTCCAAACAAGCTCGCTACCCCGAGCACGATCACTTAGGCAATTTTATGTTTAACTGTGGACCAAACATCCCGATTCTACGAGTAAATCATTAAAATTTCGAACAAGCTCGATACCCCGAGCACAATCACTTAGGCAATTTTATGTTTAAACGTGGACCAAACATCTCGATCCCATGAGTAAATCATTAAAATTCCAGACAAGCTCGCTACCACGAGCACAATCACTTAGGCAATTTTATTTTTAGACGTGGACCAAACATCCCGATCCCACGAGTAAATCATTAAAATTCTGAACCAGCTCGCTACCCCGAGCACAAATACTTAGGTAATTTTATGTTTGAACTTGGACCAAACATCCCGATCCCACGAGTAAATCGTTAAAATTCCAAACAAGCTCACTACCCCGAGCACAATCACTTAGGCAATTTTATGTTTAAACGTGGACCAAACATCCCGATCCCACGAGTAAATCATTAAAATTCCGAACCATCTCGCTACCCCGAGCACAATCACTTAGGCAATTTTATGTTTAAACGTGGACCAAACACCCGATCCCACGAGTAAATCATTAAAATTCCGAACAAGCTCGCTACCCCGAGCACAATCACTTAGGCAATTTTATGTTTAAACGTGGACCAAACATCCCGATCCCACGAGTAAATCATTAAAATTCTGAACAAGCTCGCTACCCCGAGCACCATCACTTAGGCAATTTTATGTTTAAACGTGGACCAAAAATCCCGATCCAACAAGTAAACTACTAAAATTCTGAAACAGCTCGCTGCCCCGAGCATAATAACTTTGATAATTTTAAGTTTAAATGTGGACCAAACATCTCGATCCCACGAGTAATCGATGGTGATTTTAAGTTTAAACGTTGACCAAACATCCCGATCCCACTAGTGAACGATAGTGATTTTAAGTTTAAACGTGGACCAAACATCCCGATCCCACAAGTGAACGATGATAATTTCAAGTTTAAACGTGGACCAAACATCCCGATCCCACGAATAAACCGAATAGGCTCGCTACCCCGAGCACAATCACTTAGGCAATTTTATGTTTAAACGTGGACTAAACATCCCGATCCCACGAGTAAATCATTAAAATTCCGAACAAGCTCGCTACCCCGAGCACAATCACTTAGGCAATTTTATGTTTAAACGTAGACCAAGCATCCAGATCCCACGAGTAAAATAATTAAAATTATGAACAAGCTCGCTAAGAACAACTTTATTTCATTGAGAACAAATTCATAAACAAAGAATAATTAAAATGTTACATGAAATATTTCTTTAAATTGTGAATGTTCCAAGGTCTCACCAGCTTGCGACCTTCATGGTCTTCCAGTCTGTATGATCCTCTTCCGATCACCCCTTTCACTTTATAAGGACCTTCCCATTTTGGTGCTAGTTTCTTTACGTCGCCAACTGGATTATTCTATGCAACATCGGGTCTCCTACCTAAAATGTTCTCGAGCGAACCCTTTGGTTGTAGGCATTGGTTATCCTCAGTTTATACATTTCAGTTCTTGTCACAGCTCGTTCTCTTAACCTGTCAATCCCATCCAATTCTAACTTCCTTATATCTTTATTATTTTCGTGATTATAGCATTTTACTCGAAGAGATTCGACTACAATTTCCGTCGGGGTAAGGGCTTTTTAACCATATACTAGACTGTAAGGGGTTCCCTAAGATACCCGAGGTGTTGTTCAGTATGCCCATAGAACACCATGTAACTCGTTCACCCATGCTCCTCGAGCTCCTTCTAGCCTTGTTTTACTCTCGTGCAGTAAAATCTGATTAGTCACTTCGGCCTGTCCATTAGCTTGAGGATAAGCTACTGATGTGAACACTTGTTTAATTTTCATATCATTGCACCACTCTTGCACTTTTCCACCCTGAAATTGCCTTCCATTATCGGAAATTAACCTCCTCGGTATTCCGAACCGACATACTATGCTTCTTCATAAGAATCTGATGACATCTTCTTCAGTTATCTTTGCTAAGGGTTCGGCTTCTACCCATTTGATGAAATATTCAACCGCAACTAGAAAAAATATCCATGAGATTGTTCCATCAACATAGCCATATAGGTTACAGCCAAGAAGTAGGGACTCAAATTGTGCATGCCAAGAGGGAAAATTTGTTCGGGTAAGTTTGGTGGTGATCTGGTGATTGGCCGTTGATGGCCACTGACAGAGAAGCAGGGTTTGCCATATGCAGAAGGTGGAAAGAAAGAAAAAAAAAATCAGATTTTTGCTCGTTAGAGATAATGGCTATGTGATACCATAAAGAGGAATAGAGGATATATCTAAATGTTATAGTATGTAATTCATTTACAAGACAAGTATATATACAAGATGAGAACCTTGAATTAAGCCAGAATTAATGCTATCCTAATCCGCCAATTAATTCTATATTACACCTAATTTATTCGGTAAGATCTACACATATTACATCATATTTTACATGAGTTATGGAGGAGGATCTGCTTTTCTTAAAAGATTTTGGTCTTGGTTATCATCGTTTTCTTTGTCGTGTAAACTTTTTGACAGACTGGTTTGTAAACCTTGTTTTTGTTTTACATTGTATTTCTTTCCGATAATTTAGTTGTAATATTACTTTGACGAGTACGTGTTACGACCTATGAAGAATTTTTTTTATTTTTTTAAAGAACAATCCAACTTTATCTAACATATGGAGCACTCATCATATTCCAATAAATACACCAAATTTTCAACTCCTACAAGTGCCCAAAAAAAAAAAAAAAAGACATTTTCCAGCATATTTAAAATATGGTACCCACCCATTATATCGTTCTTATCCTTGATATCCATCGTCAGACAATCACCATCGCAAGGATAATTCGACAGGAATAGAATTTAGTAGCACCAAGCACTATTTATGGAACTCTGGGGTCCCACGTGGCCTAATATGAGTGGTTGATATCGCCCGATCGAGGTCCACGTCATCCCTTAACTTATCCCTATGCTTCTCCTTCAATCTCAAAATATTTTAATTCTTTTTTCATTAATATTTTTGGGATCTTTTAGGATTTTTCAAGTATTGAATTATTTATATATAGTAAATAAATGGGTCAAGCGTCCCCTAACTTGCCTTGTATCATTTGCAGCGAATCAATTAATTTGCATATCATTCAGAAATTTAATGTGAAATGTCGAATATTTTTCTAAAAATATATTTTCATTATAAACCTCGGGCCTGCAACTTGATAGATTTCTTAATTATAAGAGTGTACAAAAAAATCGTACAACTTAATACACCCGTCCAACGACCAGCATTTACCTACTTATATCCACTCTTTTCAACATTCGAAAAAAGAGTTGCAGTTGAAAACTTGATCAACCCGTATTTATGTGGATGGATATGGATTATTGCACCTCTATCAACCTACCCTGCCAATTCGCCGCGTCTTTATATATTAAGATGTCTTAAGTTATAAAATTAAATATTAGTGGTTTAACTAACAAATTGAACTTTTCGCCGCGTCTTTATATATTAAGATGTATTAAATTATAAAATTAAATATTAGGGGTTTAACTAACAAATTGAAATTTTTAAAAGCATCACTATTTTAGTTTGCCGATTTCTTGTGTACTACTTAGAGTATACCTTGTATTCATTGAGAAAAAATTGTTGATTCAATGAGAAACAATAATTTCAAGTTCTTTCGTTATTGTATTTGAAAATATATAGTTTTAGGATGACAGTGATATGATTGATGACCTATCGTTTTAAATATCTTTGGTTTTCAATTCAAATAATTTGATAATTAAGTTTCAGATAATATTTTTGTTCATGCGATTTTAGCTTCCGTTATTATTATTGACGGTAAATACAGACTTGTAAAATATAATAATTATAACTTATTCCTATTTGATATACTAACCGCCCATATACACCGGCAAGCACACCTACCCAAATCGTGTATTTTTGTATATTTATTGTGCAGTTACGATTTAACAATTAAGTAGCTACACACCCACCCATATACACCCCAATTTAATTATAACTAATGCTTCTAGACGATTCAAATTTCTTTTTCCATTTCCTGTTACCGTTGATTTTTCAATATATGATTCGCTCAAACGTACCCTCGACGTATTTAATCTATTTCTAAATCATTTCATGCCAATTAATTCCAACGGCATTCATTTCATGTCAATTAATCGTTTTTTTAATTTTTTTTTTATGATTTTCGTTTGTTTTTATCGCTTGCTATAAAAGCATTCAAACCATTTATTTGTTTTTATGTCAATTTATTATGTCCACCATTTTTTTTTTAATTTTTGTCTTTGATGCTATTACATGTATAAATTACATCCAATGCTTTCATACAAGAATTTCTTTTACGGTGGCTCCGCCCTATCCTGTAGTAGCATCAAACTTTCCTCGTTTCAGATATACCCACTTGTATGTTTGCATCTTTCTTCGGATAGGAAAAAATGATATTAACTAAAAATGAAAAATGATTCAATTTTTTTTAACAGAAAGATGATATATAAACTAAATCTGAATCACAGATACATCACTGAACATAAAACGAGGACAAAAATCCATCATAACAATAATTTGCCCAGAAAACATATCAAAAGATGCTACATCAAAGCCAATTACAGGTTCCAATCTTTGATAATGACTAGGAAAACTATATGACATACTACAAGGTCGACGATACCGTGCAATTAAATGGCCCTTCTTTGAAATCTGAGGATATAAACAAGGGTAGTGAAAGAAGGTAGGATTCCCGGAAAGATATATAGCGCTGATGTTATCACAATACACCAAGGTAGCTTTTGAGATAGGACAATGTAGCTCTAAAAGGAGGTTGCGTAGCCAACAAGATTCGGAAACGACATTAGCTACTCCACGATATTCAGCCTCTGCGCTAGATCTTGATAAAGTAGCTTGACGTTTCGCAGACCAAGACACCAAATTCTCACCTAGAAATACGCAATAACCAGAGGTCGATCTTCGTGTATCGGGACACCCACCCCAATCGGCATCCGTATATGAAATGAGACTTGATGTAGATGATGGATATAAGTACAACCCATGATCAAGTGTGCCCTGGATGTAACGCACGATACGCTTAAGTGCATGCATATGTTCGTCCCATGGATCATGCATGAACAAACATACTTGTTGTACCGCATAAGTAATGTCAGGCCGTGTAAACGTAAGATACTGAAGAGCCCCCGCAAGGTGGCGATAATGAGTTGCGTCTGCATATGGAGTAGATGTGTTAGCACTCAACTTGGGTTTAGTATCAACTAGAGTGGACGACGGTTTGCAAGATGACATCCCAGCACGTTCAATGATTTCTGTAGCATATTTCCGTTGAGATAAGAAAAGACCACCCTTATGACGAGTGACCGCAATTCCAAGAAATAGCTTAATGGCCCCAAATCTTTCATAGCAAACTCAGAACTAAGTAGAGATATAATAGACTTGCGAAGAATATCGGAAGACGCTGTCAATATAATATCATCCACGTATAAAAGAAGATACGCCATTTCATTACCTCGACGGTAAATAAAGAGAGAATGATCCGACTTGCTATGAGAGAAACCAAGAGAGGAAACAAAATCCGCAAATCTTTTGTACCAGGCCCGAGGCGCATGTTTTAGGCCATACAAAGACTTTTTCAATAAGCACATGATTAGGATAATTATGATCCCTAAACCACAAAGGCTGATGCATGTAAACAGTTTCATTGAGTTCTCCATGTAAGAAAGCATTTTTCACGTCCAACTGATGAATAGGCCATGCCTTAGATAGTGATAAACTAAGTACGGTACGAATGGTAGCCGGCTTGACAACCGGGCTGAATGTTTCACCACAATCCACGCCAACCTGTTGAGTTTTGCCATCACCTACAAGACATGCTTTATGCCTCTCAAAGAACCGTTGGATTTTTCTTTATGAGTAAAAATCCACATAGATCGTATCACATTAACATCAGTTGGACGTGGCACTAACTCACACGTCTTATTTTCAATAAGAGCGTTAAATTCATCGGTCATAGCCATTTTCCAATTCGGGTCATTGAGTGCCAACACAGGGGTACAAGGCAGTGGGAATTTTATACAGTTCGTGTGAAGGTTGAATTGCGTTTTTGGTTTAAAAATCCCTCGCTGGCTGCGTGTAGTGGGCCGCTTAGGGGTGCTTAACGGACCGGGTCGATCTGGACCCGGTCCAAAATCGGAACCGGACTAACCGGTCCCGAACCGATTTGATACCGGACCGGATCGGCTCTACCGTTCTGGATCCGGTATCTTACCGGTTCCGGACCAAATGGATCCGGTTCCGGATTGAATCGGAACCGGATCCATTTTAAAAAAAATAAAAAAATTCGATAAATCCTTTCCTTTTTTCCTTTTTTTAAAAAAAAAAAGAAAAATCCGGTTCCGAGTTGGAACCGGTCCAACCCGGAACCGGATCCGATCCGGTTCCTTACCGGATCGGATCGGTTCCGCCCATAACGGGCCCAAAACCGGCCGGTTCCGGTCCGGACCGGTTCGAACCGGTAACCACCCCTAGGGCCGCTGATGCAGATTTGGAGTGGGCTGTGATGTAGAATTTTGGAATGGAGTAGTAGGTGGTGGACCGATGCTGTGGGTTGAGGATTGGACTGCTGGAGCAGGCCGGGACTGGATAGCTGGAGTTGGGCTATGCTGCGTGTGGGTCGGACGCTGATGTGCTGTCGCAGGAGGGGAGGATTGAGCCCAGTAGTCCAAGACGTAAGGGGATGGGTTGGAATCCAAAAATGTATAAGAAATTGTTGGGCTTTCGTTCAACTTGGAGAAGGGAAATTGGGATTCATCAAATATGACATGGCGATTGATGATGATTTTGCGAGAGGATAAATCATAACATTTGTAGCCACGATGATTGGACTGATACCCCAAAAACACACATGGAGTCGAACGGGCTTGGAGTTTATTTATAGCGGTAGAGGGGAATAACGGGTAGCACAAACACCCAAACACACGGAGATGTGAATACACTGGGTCTTTGTGGTAAAGGATTTTGAGTGGAGATTGGTACGTTAAATTTTTACTTGGAAGTATATTTAGAAGGCAAGTTGCCATTTGTATGGCCTAAAACAGGCGCCTCGGGCCTGGTACAAAAGATTTACGGATTTTGTTTCCTCTCTTGGTTTATCTCATAGCAAGTCAGATCATTCTCTCTTTATTTACCGTCGAGGTAATGAAATGGCGTATCTTCTTTTATACGTGGATGATATTATATTGACAGCGTCTTCCGATATCTTCGCAAGTCTATTATATCTCTACTTAGTTCTGAGTTTGCTATGAAAGATTTGGGGCCATTAAGCTATTTCTTGGGAATTGCGGTCACTCGTCATAAGGGTGGTCTTTTCTTATCTCAACGGAAATATGCTATAGAAATCATTGAACGTGCTGGGATGTCATCTTGCAAACCGTCGTCCACTCCAGTTGATACTAAACCCAAGTTGAGTGCTAACACATCTACTCCATATGCAGACGCAACTCATTATCGCCACCTTGCGGGGGCTCTTCAGTATCTTACGTTTACACGGCCTGACATTACTTATGCGGTACAACAAGTATGTTTGTTCATGCATGATCCATGGGACGAACATATGCATGCACTTAAGCGTATCGTGTGTTACATCCAGGGCACACTTGATCATGGGTTGTACTTATATCCATCATCTACATCAAGTCTCATTTCATATACGGATGCCGATTGGGGTGGGTGTCCCGATACACGAAGATCAACCTCTGGTTATTGCGTATTTCTAGGTGAGAATTTGTGTCTTGGTCTGCGAAACGTCAAGCTACTTTATCAAGATCTAGCGCAGAGGCTGAATATTGTGGAGTAGCTAATGTCGTTTACGAATCTTGTTGGCTACGCAACCTCCTTTTAGAGCTACATTGTCCTATCTCAAAAGCTACCTTGGTGTATTGTGATAACATCAGCGTTATATATCTTTCCGGGAATCCTGTTCAACATCAGCGCACAAAACATATTGAGATGGACATTCATTTCGTTCGAGAAAAGGAAGCTCGGGGACATGTACGCGTGTGTCATGTTCCATCCCGTTATCAAATTGCGGATATATTTACAAATGGTCTACCGTTAATATTATTCGAAGACTTTCGGGACAGTCTCAACGTCCGAAAAAACTCCCTTTTCGACTGCGGGGGAGTGTTAGAATATTAGTCAATATTATGTAATTATATCTTGCCTAGTTTAGTGCCTAGATTAGTGCATTACTATTAATATTGATAGACTAGAATCATGTTAATATTAGCTATTTATATCCCTTGTAATTGTGAATGTGAATCGAGAAATTACCTTCTTTCATGGTATTGGTATTGTTAAGTGAGCTTGCTCTTTTGATTGTCAAATTCCAGTATTCGTCTCTCTTCTACCTGTTAGAATATTAGTCAATATTATGTAATTAATAGTAATGCAATTTCTAGGCACTAAACTAGGCAAGATATAATTACATAATATTGACTAATATTCTAACAGGTAGAAGAGAGACGAATACTGGAATTTGACAATCAAAAGAGCAAGCTCACTTAACAATACCCAATACCGAAAACCAGCAATCTTTGAACACCATGAGATGGCTATCAAAACCTATAGTCCAAGAAGTCATAGCCACGGTTTGCAAAACCCACAGCAACACAGAGCGAACCACAAAGCAGTAGACTGTAACATCAAGTTAACGTGAGACTTCCAAGCTGGACAAGATCTAGATCTTGACCTAATAGCCTGAAATCGAAAGGCAAAACCAAGGCACCAATACATACAAAAAGAGGCACCCTAACCACCATACAAACCTACTAGCTATTGGTGAAATTCAACAACCCGCGGGGAGACAAAATAAACCAAGAAAACATTGGAACGACCATACAAACCTACTGTTCTCCCCTTCCCGACCAGATCAAGGGGGGACGATGTCTTCAGTAGCCGCCTGCGTCCGTAGTGACGAGAAGAGGAACCAGTGACCAACAAAGTGTCCATCACGATTCCAGATCCGACAAACGTCTTTCATGGTAAAATCATGGCCGGCACAAAACATATCACTTGTGCATAATACAGGGGGAGGTATGGGGCCCATTGGACAACATGTGGAGATATGAGGCCCAAATTTCTACATGTAATACAAAATTTAGCATTGATCCCGGTAGTGTTAACCCTAACATCGCCCTCTCCAATACAAATATATGTTCAGTCGGTACTGATAGAAATACAAGAATTATTTTAGGGATAATTGCATCTACACCCCCTCGACTTTGACATATTTACAGAAAGCTCCCATCGACTTTGAAAAATTATAGAGACCTCCCATGTCATTAGTAAAGTTGACGGCCGTTACAAAAGCATCCCCTAAATTTTTATTGGAAACCCCAAATTGCCCCTGGTCAGCCTTGACCACTATTTTGACCTAAATTTTTAGAAGAGTTGTCTTTGTAATTATGATATTTTATAAGATGTATGATCGTAATAAAACTATTATTTATTTTTGAATTGTTTATTTCAGATATAATTATTGCTTACTCAAATCTTTTATTTATTTTTCTAATAATTTTAATATTTATCAGTTTTATTCAATCTTGTAAAAATCTATATATATATATATATATATATATATATATATATATATATATATATATATATCATTTAAAAACTTTTGTTAGAAATAACGACATTGTGTAATTTTTGGAATTAAATCGAAGTGAAAGTCAAATTAAAAAATAATATGTTCGATTGCCATTTTCGAAATTGACGTCAATAAATATTGGTCAGCAAAAAAATACCGAACTGGATGATATATAATCATCATACTTTTCAATAAATGATTAAAATATAAATAATATATGATTAATAAATTGAGGAACGGGATAAAAATCTAAGTTTTGAAAACAAACCACCCATATACGAGTTCAACTAGGGGTGAGCTTCAGAACCAAATTTTAAATTGAACCAACCAAATTTGTTTTTCAGCCAACCGAAGTGGCTGATTTTTATATTAAATCGAATAAACCGATAACATCGAGTGTCATTAAAGATCATGACCTAAGATATATCATTTAAAGTCAACGTCTAAATATATAATTGTCATTAAAGATCATGGCCTAAAACAATATCATTTTATCATTATAATAAAAAAATATTATGATAATTGTTTTTTACGGTGTTATGTCTGAATGAGAAGTCTCTGTAATTTTCCAAAGTCGATGAAAACTTTCTGTAAATAGACCAAAATGGATGCGGTATAGATGTAATTATCCCATTGTTTTAACCATCTTCTAGTGACAAGGGTTAAATATCACTTTTGCATAATACAACACGTACTTAGTAAAAAATTAATTTTAAAAAGTAAAATATATATTATTACCAAAAATTAATTAAAAAAGTTATTAAATATGTTCATTGAAAAGCCAAATCAAATGGTGATGATGCACGAAAATCTTAAATTGGTCGCAATAAATTATTAACCGTTGATTTCATTTAATTTAAATTTCTATATATGTTCACTGAAAAGCCTAATCAAAGGGCGGAAGTGGGAATTCACATTTGTACATTAAATGATAAGTAAAAACAAACAAGAGTAACTGAACCTCTGTTTTTGCTGAATCACTCATTTGACCTTCATTCCAGAATTTGCTACCCCGACTTTGTAATTTACCACCAAGACACTCCCCCACTCTCACACACACGACGTGAACTCACTCTCCTCTTAATGCCATTTAATTTTGTCAACCAACATAATCAGATTTTCAATTTCCATATATATATATATATATAGGGAGAGAGAGGAAATATAGATTTTTTATTCATAGGACTCGAACATGAGTCTTTCTCAACAAAAACTTATTTTTTACCAAGTATGCTAGAATCAAATGGGTTATTCTTTGCTAGCATATGAGCACAATCCCAATGTTAGCTCCAAGGGCCAAGAATTGATTTGAGTATGTGCAGATCCACATAAATACGTGGATCTCATATACCCAAATCATTTCTTGGCCCTTGGACTAATATTGAAGTTATGCTCATATACTAGCATCTCATTTCCCGATTCAAAGCTATTAAATTCTTTAGTTATGATATACATAGATGTCACATTCAAATTTCCAAATCAACATCGTCATAAACATGTTTTATTATATTTTTTCAACAATTTTTTTTCTTATGATACAAACTTTTAAATGCTATACATGTATAGTAAATTATGTTTAAATATGTTAAAAGTTAAAACATGTTAAAATTAACTATATTTATGTTCAAAAAAATAATAATAATAACTATATTTCGGGTAAATTTATGATTTTAAATTTTTTATTACACATATGCAAAAAGTATAATGAACATTTCGGGTAATATAATATCAAGTCCTTTTTAAAGATTTAAAATGCAAATCACATTTAGCACTGGCTTGAGTTCAGATGGGTTTTTTTTTTATTTTGACTCCAATTATCTCCCTTGCTTGTTCAAAACAGAAATAACTACTTCGAAAACAAATTCACCAAAATTAATGGGTAAAAATTCATATACTATGACCTCTTGTTTACATTTTAAAGAGGATTATTAAAAAAAAAAAAAAAAATTCTCTTTCAAAAAATGTTGAGTTATAACATTTTCGATTTATGATATTTGATTTACCTTTGTTTTTTGTTTTTTTTATGTGTTTGAAGGTATTTTACAATTTTTTTTATAAAAAAATCGCTATAATTAATTAGTATTCAATAATATAGTATCATTAAAATAAATGCCAATCTATTTTCATGATTTGATATCACACAATATTGATATCTTATTTCAAGTTTGAACATTATTAATACTTACTAAAAACAATTCAAAAATTTCATATGAAAACTTGTTTAAGAGGCTGCCTTCAAATATATTGGAACAACATAAATAGATTAGTGACATATTTCACGTAAAATCATTGATATGGTATAATATCAAAGTTTCGGCATAAATAACGAGACCGTCAAATTAGGTAAAGGATACGGGGAATACTTCTATAAATCCGGTATGAATCATATTTATATATCGATTTTTAAAAACTAAAATCATGATAAATTTGACATGTTAATTAAACTATGTTACAACAATAACAATAACTAAGCCTTAATCTCAATGAATTGTGGTAGGCTACATGAACAATAGAGACAATCAAGTCGGGTCGGACACATGCGTAAGTCTTCTCCAAACGCTTCTATCAGTCAATATATCTTCTGTAATCCCCTTGCACTCCAAACATTTGCGTATAACTTCGAACCATGTCTTCTTCGATCGTCCTCTCGGTCTCGTGACCTGGCACATGGACTCTACTCGACGCACAGGTGCACAGCTGGGCCTACGTCGAACATGACCAAACCAGCGTAATCGGCTTTCTTGCATCTTCTATTCTATACAAGCTACACCTACTTCAGCTCGAATATCTTCATTCCTTATTTTATCTTTTCTGGTTTTACCACACATCCAACGAAGCATACGCGTCTCTGCCACACTTATCTTTTGGATGTGATTCCTTTTGGGTGCTTAACGTTCCGTCACATACAATATTGCGGGTCTAACGGCGGTTCTATAAAACTTTCCCTTCAATTTCAGCGAGATATTATGATCGCATAGAATTTTAATGGTGTTTCTCCATTTTAATCAGCCAGCTTAAATCACGTGATTAATCAAACTATGTTAAATTATTATTTTCTTTATTTAAAATGAATGCGTACATACATAAGGTTCACACCCACTCATATAAGTATTTTTCGAAAGAGTACATAGGACGGGTGCGGGGATCTGGTCAACGCCGTTTGACACGTCCTGTATGTAAAATACTGACAAAGGCGAGGCAACTGAGGGGCACTTCCGTAATTCCAGAAGAACCCCCGGGCTCTCTTATATATGGTAACATCCCCTCGTTTCACATCTCATTTCTCAACCCTCCCCCTGTATCTCTAACAAGAAGAAAAGACAAAATCACGCACAAAACACACACCAGAAAACGCAACACATGAGAACAAGGAGAGGGGTGTGTTATCCTAAAGTGGTGAATATGTGCGTGGCGATTAATAGCCGAGTGGTGAAGAGGAGGAAAGTGGAGGTCGCCGGTGGAGACACAATCGGCTGTTGGAAAATGTTGAAGAAATCGTCTGAGATAGCCGGTGGACGTGATTGTTTGATGCTTTACCGGACGATATTGTGCTGACTATTTTGTGCAAACTCAGTTCTACCGCCGGTTGTCCTGCTGATTTGATCAATGTTTTGATAACGTATGTGTTATTTTTTTTCTATTCGAACAGTATATTTTTTTGCATATCTGAAACTGAATCTGAATCTATCCATTTTATTTTTTCTACGAACAGATGCAAAAGGCTTTACGGATTAGGTCTCCATTCGCTGGTGTTATCCAAATCCTCGCAGAAAATGCTAGCAGTAAAAGCCAAAAACTGGTCGGAGTCCGTTCATCGATTCCTCAAACTATGCGTTGATGCGGGAAATATCGAAGCCTGTTTCATTCTAGGCATGGTTGGTATTTTTTTAGCATTTTTCTCATCAGATTTGATGATAAGTTTTATTATAATAATGAGTTTTTTTGTTTGAGATCGCAATTAATGACTCTCGATGCATGTGCGAACTTTTGGATTATAAGTCTAAATGCGAATATTTAAAAATTAATTACTGAGATTTATTATTAATATTACTACCGGACACAGATTCGTTTCTACTGTTTGAACAACCGAGGAAGCGGTGCATCATTAATGGCGAAGGCAGCTATTGGATCTCACGCTTCCGCTCTGTACTCTCTCGCCGTCGTCCAGTTCAACGGCAGCGGCAGCTCGAAGAATGATAAAGACCTTCGTGCAGGAGTGGCGTTGTGTGCACGCGCGGCGTATCTCGGCCACGTCGACGCACTTCGGGAGCTCGGTCACTGTCTGCAAGATGGTTATGGAGTGAAGCAGAACGTCTCCGAGGGACGCCGATTCTTAGTCCAAGCCAACGCGCGCGAGTTAGCCACCTTTCTAGCGGCGGCTCCGTCCGCAGTGGTGCCTAGCTCATGGCTGACGTGGAATCCCCACCGCCACGTGGCTGGCAACGGTTGTTCATTACTGAGTGATTTCGGGTGTAATGTACCAACTCCAGAAGCTCATCCTGCGAATCGGTTTTTAACCGATTGGTTTTCGGATCAGATGGGTAACACTCCGGGGTCCGGGGCTCCGTTGTGTTCACAACTCGGGTTGCGGGAGACCCGAGACTAGGAGGCATGAATTCCGTCGGTGTTCCGTATGCGGAGCAGTGAATTATTGCTCTCGCGCATGCCAGGCGCTAGATTGGAAGCTGCGCCATAAGGTTCAGTGTGCACCTTTGGAAAGACGGGCAGATGAGGACGGTGACAATGTCGGCAATGGCGACGGTTATTTGAACGGCGATGGCAATGATCATGGCGATGACATTAACGGTGTTGACGGAGAAGCAATGGAGGAGAGTTAACGGCGAAGCGTGGACTGTGAATGTGACGGTAACGGCACGGGAGTCTGAGAAAGAGAGTAAAAGGTTGGGGACTGGAATGAAGAAAATGGGAAAATTTTAAGGCCATTTTTAAGAAGAGTATCTTACTAATCATTATTATGGTCATTTCTTCTTTTTTCTTTTTTTTCTTCCAAGCGATGTAAAATAGAGTTTATTTATTCAGTCGTAAGATCAAACCAAAATGAAAAACAAAGAAATCAAGTTTTTTTTTTTTAACCAACTGTTACAACTATCGAGGGTTGGAGAAGGGGACTCGATCACGAGATCCATGAACCTATGAGTCACAATTGCGCCCAGTGCTACAAACGCGAGAAAGAACCAAGTTTTAGTTCTTCTATATATAGATTTGTTTTATTTATATATTATTATTCGACCATGTTTGATTTTAATAACATTTTTTAGTCTTAAAATTATTAATCCAAAACAGCATAATTTGGAATTTGAAATGTGAACATTTACTAAATTTATTAAGTATATAATCGTACACATTTGGTCTCAAACAGGACCAAATGATAACAGAAAATTGATATTGCTGGGCTTTTATCACACTTCTGAATGGACAGTAGATCACATGAAATGTGGGTCATGACAACTGCAATTCTTGAAAAATAAAGTGAAAAAAAACATTGATTCCAATTAAGTGAGTGTTGTACAAAATTATTAGGTGAAGAGATGGGATGTTTAATGTGAAATATCTGAATAACCTACCACATTCAATGCTTGAAATCTGCCTTAACTTAAGGTAAAGATTTAAACGAAGAAACCTCATCGATCAACCAGCAAACTTTTCACACATCAAGATCCTTAGTTTTCTTCATGCAAACGGTAATAATTTCATAGAAAGTTAAAGTTTATAATATATATATATATATATATTTTTGGGCTATAAAAGTGTTAGGATATTGGGTTTTAATCATTAAAAGCCCAATATTATTATTAATTTTGTTAATGAGAAAAAATTATGGTAAATTAATTATGAAAGGCAATTAGGCTAAAGAAATCCCACATTGAGTAATTAAGATACTTATGATTTGTTTATATTGAGATACAAATCATTAGAATGTAGTTAAGTAGAAAGATGTATGCCCCTCGCGCGCCGTCCGCGCTCGGCTCGCCCCGCCGCGCGTGTCGCTGCCGCGAAGGCAGTCCTATCTTTTTACTACTCGGATTTCTGAAATGACTTTTCATATACCTGACTTTTCATATTCTGCTGAGTATTAAGTTTGAGACTTTTCACCTACCTGCAGAATTGATGTCAGATTAAGTGTGAGACTTAAATCCGAAATGAATATGATGTTAAGTGTTTAGACTTTTCATCTAACCCACTATGCATTGTCATTTAAGTTGTGATCTTTGGTAGGCCTGCTGTTGCAGCTATATAAGCTGCTCCAGCCTTATTCTTTATCTCATCCCGAATTTGCATATCATATCATCTATTTGAGAGTACTACACACTTTTTAGTGTTCGAGTGAGTCTGTCTGGGTTTCTGCTTCAACCCATACAGAGGTGTTTGGGACATTGTACCTTGGAACTCTCTTGTCCAGGAGGCTAGAAGTTGTAGGCGGGCAATTTAGAGTTTACGGGCACACGGTTTACTGTGGCCTCGTCCAACAACAAAGTTTATGCCCAGTTTATTTAAACTGTTTGTTGTAAGTTTTTACTGTTTCGAGCATTTTATTATAACAGAGTATTTGTTTTAAGAAAACAGAACCAACAAAAAGTTCACAAGATTGTGATAAAACTTCGTTAAAAACTTGTACATCTGTTAAAGAAATGGCTGAGGAGTTCGGTAGTGAATTGTAGTTCATATGTCTATGTATATTTCATCTCATCAAAATCTGTAAATATGATCTAATAAGGAGGAAATCCAGTAAATTCAATAAGCGATGCTTAGCACTTTAAGCAAATACTAAATTATATTTTCTAAATTTAAACTTTAAAATTGTTCATTTGCACCCTTAAAAATATATACATTTATTGGGACCAATATCTTGTACTGAATAATTATTGTGGGCTCGTCAAGGGCGTATCCACATACAACCCGTATCCACATACAACCCCTTTGCTTGAAAAAAATTATATTTATCCCCTAAAAATTATAATTTGTCATTCAAAAATTAAATCTTAGAGTTTTTTAATTATTTAACCCCCAAAAAAATTATATTTATCAAAATAACCTAATTTTTTTTTATCAAAGTAACCGAAGTCGTCAATTGTCTATTCAGATAGCGAATTCGGTTACTTTGATAAAAAAAAAATTTATTTTGATAAATACAATTTTTTGGGTTAAATAGTTAAAAACCCTTGAATCTTATCCCCTTTAATTATTTTTGACCCCATAACTTTTTTTGTCTAGATTTTTTATTTCAAAATTTTTGCTCACTCTTCCGAATTTTTCTATATCAGCCTAAGAGTGAATAAAGATAAATGTGCCATAGAAAAGTTAAAAAAGTGACAAATAGGATGATATAGGGTATCCTAGGTAGCAAGTAATTATATTGACGATTCAGGCAAGACTCTGTAAGTTTTTCTCTAGTCCACTTGATATGTTTTGGTCAAAAATTGTCAGATTGCAAGAGATTTGACCCAAGCACATAAAAGAA